>ML827054.1:0-12148 GCA_009831015.1 Picea engelmannii | reverse complement strand
GCTTTTAATTCAACAGAGATGCTTGTGCAAGGTTCTACTTGGCCTCTTTCATGTGCTAGGTGTTCTTTTATCCTATGGATACCCCCACCTTTAATTGTTACCCATAATAGTTGTGTTGACCACCTATTTCAACTAGGGGGTCAACTCCATGTACCATGAAGATATGCACCATCAGGTGCTACCAAGTCAGAGACTTACTGGTTCTACAAGGCAGTTTTGGCCTTCAACACTTCTTTTTGTAGTGGAATTTCCGCTCCCCTGCATGGGATTATAATGTAATGGGTCTGCATGGATCATAGTTAGGTCAGTTGCCTTAGGACTTCATCATTAGAGGAGTCCCTTTCACTGAGTGTTTTTTTTCCTCAGGTTATTAATTTGGCCTAACTAGCCTTATTAATTTCCCTTGAGTTTTTCACTCCCACAAATAATTCCTCCAAAGTGGTGAAAGGCGCTTTAATGGTTTAGCCCTCTGGTAGCTAGTGTCTAGGAATGTTGTAAATGACCATGCAAGACATCTCCTAAAGTTTTGCGGAATTCCGTCGAGTCTAGATAGGTTTTTTTTAATTTATTAAAATTGCCTAAGTATGGGTAATTTTAATTTTTTTTGATGAAAAATGTAAAAACTAGGTCCTTGGGCTTTTGATAGGGGTATTTGTACTCAAAAGAAATGGAATGAGACCCCCTACACCCTTGGACCAAGTTTCAACTCAATTGGACAAGTTTTGCTAGGTGTTTGTCCATGAGGAGTCTTAGTTAGTCCAAAACAACAGTTTAATTGCTAGTCTTGACATAGTCAAAATGTCAATTTTTGTAATTTTAAGCTAAATGGTTAGAGAGAAGGTGGGAGAACTTACCCAAACCCATACCTAAGCCATCCTAACCCGTTTCCTAACTTTTTACATCCCCCCTCACTTAGCTACCACCTAAACCACACTTCCTCCCTAGTGAGTTGCACCCCCCTTGATGAACAATTCAACCCAACACTTGAAATAAAGTGGAAACACCCCCTAAGCCTAAGTGCGCCCTCCTAGTATCTAAGTTATTTTATTGGGGGGGCTAAAAGGTGTTCCACATCCCCCACACCCCTCACCTCTCCAAAACCCTAAAAGTGCGCCCCCGTTGAGATGCTCAGTTTGCTTGGGTGTTGACACTTGGAAAGCATCCAAGAGGGGTAGCTTTGCCTTCCCAAGTATAAATAAAGGCCCTCTCTCCCTCATTTCACACCAATTCTCAGTGTACTGTTACTATGCTCGAATCTCTCCCACTCTTCTCTCTTCCTTCCTCATTTCTTCTTGTAATTTCTTGTTGCAAGAATTTGCATGCACTCTTTGGAATAAAGAAAAGCTTTGGAGGGAATTTCATGGTGCATTGAGAGTCTTCTTGATGTTCCTCTTGGTCTTTGTTTGAGGTGATATTGTTGCCATATTTTTCATGTGGGTTTTCTTGCTTTCAAATCTAATTTAGGAGATCCCAAGCAAAGTATTTTGCTTGGTTAAGTTTATGGTAGTATTGCTGTAGACTTAGTGAGTTGTTTGTATGGTATTGAAAAGTATTTTGCAATTTCCATTTCATGTGCTCACCCCCTTATTGTTTTGTAGCAAGATCTCACTTATTTGCATGTCACTAAGGGTTTGGAGAAGCAATTTTCAGATCTGAGTAATTGCTTGTTCAACCAAGGGATTCCTCCATTAACTTTTTGTTCTAACTTCTATCATTCTTTGAGGATTTGTGGTTGTTTTTCAGTTTTGCAATAGGCCTAAGATCATATTATACATTCAGATTTTTATAGTAAAAATTTCAGTTTTCACTACCATTATTTTTTTGAGCTTTTATGTACATTTTACAGCATTTCCAGCAAGCTTTTGCTTGCTGGTTTTTGCAGATTCTCGCTAGGACAAGGGGAGGTGCTGCCCATTTTGGGCCACAAAACACTCAAGAAGAACCTCCAATAGTTGGGTAACATAATACCCTCTTCTCTCATCTTTCCTAAGCATTGTAAGCAAGCCCAAGGGAGTCCCAAAAGGGCTTGCATTTCTCCTCTTTCAATTTTCTGCAATTTTGTTTATTTATTTTGCCTACATCTTGGAGTGTGTTTGGCCTAGCCAACCCCCAAAATCGTAAGGTTAGGTAGCAAGTCAATTTTCTGCAATTTATTTATTTATTTGCCCCACTTGTCATTAGGACAAGGTTGAGAGGCTAGGTTTGTTTTCGGTTTTTCTTTTCAAATTATTGAACCCACTTGTGCACAAAATCGGAAGGCTTTATCCTCCATCTTGTGCACTTGCTTGAGGTTGCTAGTTTAAGTTTCTTTCAAGTAATTTTAATTTTAATTGCTTGCCTACACCTTGGAGTGTGCTTGGCTTTGCCAACCCCCAAAATCGTAAAGCTAGATTAGTTTATGGTTGCTTTCTTTTACATGCTTAATAATGATCTAAATCTAATGTAAGAAGTAATCATGTGCTAGTTTAGGCCCATGGAGGCATGGTGATTTAATTTGCTTATCTTGTTCACATTTGCTATCTATCTTCATTTTGGGCATTTTACATTCAAGCACACTTTCCTTTTTCAATTTACTTTCTAAGTACCTTTTTATTTGCAAGTCATTTAAGTTTTAAGTACATTTGCTTAATGGTTTAAATCTTCACATGTACTTTACTTTCATATCTTGCAATGTTGTATGATCTTATGGTTTGTGTCAAACTCTTAAGTTCCCTTGCAACTAATTTTTAGTACTTTACTTTCATTGCATTATCTTTCAAGTACTTCACTTATCTTGCAAGCACATCTTGCACAACACTACACTTTGCAATCACCTTAACCTAATCTAAACTAACTCAATTTACCTTAGTCTCCTAGGATCTAAAATCAACTAGCTTAATAGGTCACCTTTTATTGACCCAACTTTTCCATCAAAATGAGAATTTAAGGAAGAAACGGGAGGTGCTAGATCGGGGACAATCTCACGGTGCTTGACGTTCTTCCTGTGTAGTACTTCTATTCTTCGGTTGACTTGTGGAGCTAGGGTGTGGTCTTGTTTGCCTCACTTATTGAGCACCCAACAACTCTTTTGGTACAAGCGGGGGGAGTTCTTGGGTTGTCACTTAGTCTAGGATCCACTTCTAACTTAATAAAATTATTAATCCTAAAATCAATTCACTTAACCTTGGGCAATCTTGTTGGACATATCTTTATGGTTCATGCTTTAGTGTACATTGCAAGCTCTTAACTCTTTATCTTTTATGCAATTTACTTTCATGCATTGTGGATTGGACTAAGTAGTTGAAGTTGCGCTTTAGCCCTTGGAGGCCTCTTGTTCATGCTTTAATTTTGAGTTAAGTTAATCTTTTGATGTGATTGGACTCCCTCATTGAAGTTGCGCATCCCTTGGAGGCTTCTTCTTTGTTGGAGCTTGTGGTTGTGTATGCCATTGAAGGCTTCCCCTTGAGTTGCGCATCCCTTGGAGGCACTCTTGTTTGGGTAAGTTGGCTTGTGTGTTGTGGTTGTATCTCCTTTGAGAACATCTCTTTTACCTGCACATTAAGTCTTTTAACAAGTTAGTCACTTGGTTAGTTATCTTACTTGTATCATTTATATATCTTGTATCCTCATTGTTGTATCATTCATATGTAACTTTGTTGATAGTTAGTTCTTCTATTCTTTGTATCTAATCTAATCCTGTAATCTTGTATTTAACATTCTTTGCATTTATTGTTGTAAACTTTGCAAAAACGAATCTCCCTTAAACATAGTTGACCCCTTGCCCAATCATAAGCACTAGTCTTAGAAGACTTAGGGAAAGGACTTCTTTTGCATTGAAAGACTTGCACTTTGCATTGTTGCTTTTCCCTATAGGCTAGATTCCCCCCAAACCTTAATCAACTAAAATCAGCTCCTAGAATTTAACTCTTAACTTCACATAGTAACTAGGGTCTACCCCCCTTGGCTTCCCTAGGAGTAAGCCTAGATGGAAGAAGTTCAAGTCGAGGTGATAGTGGGCTTTGAACCTAGGCATTGTGCCTCCAAGGACACACTAAGTGAGTTGGACTTAGCTCACGTTTGCAAGCGTGTATAAGGACGACAACAAGTTGCATACTTTTTTTCCATTTTCATCCAAATGGCAATGAATCCATGCTCGAACCCTCTTGCTTTTAGGGACTGTGGCCAATTTTTCAACAACAAACAATAATCTGTAAATAAAACCTTAAGAGTTCTTAATTACTAAGAAAAAAACAACACATTTAAAGAGAAAAAAAGAAGAAGAACAGAAGCCATGACATACCTTCACAAGACTTCGAAATATGGAGAAGAAGAGCAACTCCTAACAACACAAAAACAACTCTCTAACAACCCACAAAAATATGGAAATGAACCCTTCAATGACCACCAAAAACAACCCAAGATATTTAGAAAAATATCCTTTGAAACAACTCAAAGTTGCAAGAGAAAATCGTACCAAAAGATCTCCAACTCAACCCTTCAATCAACTCCCCAAGTCTCCCCAAGAACTCCTTCAAAACATCCCTGCAAATAGCTCTCCAAAACCACCAAAGTAAATCAACTCAAAAATCCCAAAGAGCTCAAATGAATAGTGAGTGAAATATGAGGGGGGGGACCTCTTTAAATATGCTTGAGTAGGCCCTAGGGTTAGGTAGTAGGCCCCCCTTATATTAAATAATTCATATTTTTTAATTTTTTTTGAAATCCGTAGGTCCTAGATGTGTTGTATAGAATCCGTATGGAACCTGTTAGCTTTTGGGGTAGCTCGGACAGGTACTTCGGCATTGGCGGTACCGAGCATGCAGAGGTGTTCGAGCGACATTCTCTAGATCGTTAAAGTGGATTTTATGTAATGACTAAAGTGACTTTTGTAAGGTTGAGTGACTTAAGTGATTTAAGTCATCTCAATGAGAGATTAAGTCGTGCCCGTTAGATCGTGAGATCTTGGCCATTGAGATCCAGGGTTAGGGTTTTAGTTATTAGGGGATTATAAAAGTAGATCTAATGAGAGTGAGAGGCACACAATGAGCGCATAGGAGAAAGAGGGAGTCTTGCTCATGTACATGTGTTTGAGTGGGCAGGGCTGAGGAAAGGGTGAAGGGGGTAGCGAGGGAGATAACGACCAGGTGGGCTAGGCTATTAGCTGCAAGTAGCCTGCAACATTGTAATTCCTCTGATGGGCCATTATCCTAGGACGAGAGCCCAAGGATTTTATTAATAAAATCAAACTCAGAATTGGTTTTCCCGCAAGGGTTTTTCTAGGGGTGTTTACTCGAATATTGTGTGCAATGTAATGTTTGGTATTCGTTTATATTTTTGTTGAGTAACCTAGTTGTGCTTTAGTTCAATAAATTTATTTTGCTTGGCATTAATTGCGTGTGCTAGATAAGCATATTTCAACATGGTATCAGTGCCTTGTCTCTCACTGAAGCTAGGTTTGCACAGGACAATTTTGTAGCAGTGAGGAATTTTTGTCCTAGGTGCAGAAGCTGCGGGGTTGGTAAAACGATTTAAAAAAAGAAAAGAAAAAAAATGGAGGTAAGGTCCTGGGGTTCTTGGTCTAGGACCAAGCAGTTAGAGCCATGGCAAAAGACCCTGGTGAGGGCCCCCAATGTATTGCTGGGGTTCAAGGACAAAGCAGTTTGATGGTATAAGTCCCTAGATGTGTTCTAGGGCTTCTGGATGTGTTCTAGGGAATCCTTGCTTGGTGCTTGGATTGATCCTTCTTTGTGTACCTTGGTGGATAAGACCCTAGTTGTGATCTAGTGCCCCCAGTTGCATTCTGGGGTATCTTGGTCTGGGACCAGGCAGTTCTTGGTTAAGTACCAAGCCGAGATGATGTGTGATCTTCTTCTCTCTCAGGATGGTCCATGAGACCTAGGAGCAATTAAGAAGAAGGACATGATCACATCATTGACCTTCCTCTTATGCTGGGATAATAAAAACTTATAAGTTATATCATGAGACCCTTGTGGACATTCTGCCATTAAAGAAGAACCCCCCTTGCCTTTGTCTTATTACTGTTGCAACCCCTTGCTTGCGTTACGTCCTCCTCATTTTTTATGTGGGCTTTTGGTTTGGTTCTTTGCTAGCCGCCTTGACATTGGATCCCCTCTCCTTGACTTGTTGACTTTTCTAATTAACATTTAATATTTTCTGCTATAAAATATTAATTGTTTAATTTGTTTAATTTATCAGGGTTTAATCTAACCCTAAAGTTAGGGCTAACTTTGCTAACCTAACCTACCTACCAAACTATAAAAAGGAGAGACCTCTCCTCTCACTACAAACATTCACTCTACTCTCTAAGCCGAGTCTTGGTCTGAGTTTTTGCTGTGACTCCCTTTGTTCTGGTTGTGAAGTGGTGCGGCCCTCCTTGGATCGGTTTCTCTTGCTGGGTATAGGGTGCGACCCTCCTTGGATCAGTTTCTCTTGCTGGGTATAGGGTGCGACCCTCCTTGGATCAATTTCTCTTGTTGGGTATAGGCCTGTTGATGTCTTCTTGTTGGTACCGTCACCTTTATGCTACCTCTCCTCTATTGCTGGTGCCACCTGCTTGCTGCTGCTGTTGCACTGCTGCTGCCACTTGTATGCTGCCCCTGTTCTATTGCTGGTGCCACCTGTATGTTGCCGTTGTCCTCCTTTTTGTGACCTGTGTATGCTACCTATCTTACAACAGTTTGTACCCTAATCAGGGTTTGATGAGGCAACCCTAAAACTGCTACTTATTTCTGTCTATTTCTATAGCAGTTCTATATTCTTGGATAGATTTTATTAAGGCAGTTAGTGGCCTCTTTTCAGCCTCTAGATTGGACAATGGTGTCCTTGATTCAGCTTTGTACTCGATGATTGGTATGCTGGTTAGTTTTCTGATATTTCCCTAAAAGTTCTTCTTGACAAAATTGTTGAAAAGACCATGATGAGATCTACCCCTGAGGGTTTGATCCATGACCCTTAAAAGCTTTTTCTGAGCATACAGAAAAGAGGATAACAACAAGCACCTCAGGTAAATCTGTTCTTTGTTTTGTTAAGGTAAAGATTATAATTTCTGTCATTAGTTTTTACATCAGAATTTTGAGTATATTGCTGATCTAGAATTATAATTGCAAATAAAATTAAAATTATTTTTTGTTCTTAGCTATTCTATAATCTGCCCTTAAATTCTAACATGGTATTAGAGCTTAGGCGTGAAAAGAGCTCAATTGTGGAAGACTTTTGAGCCTGCGTAGATCCACACTTAAGGGTTTGTAGATCATCTTTAACCTCCTCAACAAACTTCTTACTCAAAATAAACAAAAGTTTGTTAAGATGCACTTTTTTCTCTAGGAGGTTACAATGAAATATTCTAGGAAACAATTCTCATTGAAGCTCTCATTTAACTAACTCCTAGAGGTAAGTCAAAAATAATATAATATAGGAGTTAGTTGCAACAACCATCCAAAAATAAGAGCAAGTATTTGGGTGTGTTTGTTTGAGGATAGACCAACTCTAGTCTCCCAAAATGGCAAGTTATGTCCTCATCCACAAGTGAGCCCTTCTAGAAGTGTGTTCACATGTGTGATGTATGAAGTGGAATGACTCAAATAAAGAAGGACGTGTTGATCTCCTCCAATAGATGTGCAAAATTGAGTCAACATGGCATGATCCCATGGTAGATGTAGTGGTGGAGGACCAAATAGACACAAGAATAAAGTGGACGCCGTCATGGAGAACTGTGCTAGGCGACCTTATCCAAATGCATGAATAAGTGTGTAGTCCAACCTCCCAAGTGGACATTTCCAACAAAAGGCATGGAATCACGTGCAAATAGTCTCTGCAAGTCCTCAACATGAAGGTAGATGGTTGAAAAGGTGGAGTTCTCAAGTGATGTAGACCATGAGTGCTCATACCAACCTCAAAAAATGTGCAAATAGACCCTCCAAGTGGCACGTGTGGCTCCAAGCCATCATTAGACCAAGGTAGGTGTAGTGGATCTCAAGATAGGAGGTTGACAGTCATCAAATGGACACCATAGATTAAGTACCAAGTCATCAAAAGGGCCTCATCAACCTCCACATGTGTGCCATACCCACTATCCAGGGAAAGAATGTCTTGATCCATCATAAATACCTCCACATGTGTGCAAGTAATGGAGTGTTCCAAGTGAATGAGGTGCCAAGTCATCAAAAAGTGCTATGTCAACCTCAAAGCATAAGAATGAAGCCAAGTGCTCTAGTAGTGGAGTCATCTTTGCAAAGGAGTGGGTTGGCCCCTCCATCCATGCCATAGATGAGTGAAGAACCACGTGGAAGTAGAGAGCTCCTCAAAATGAAGTGTCTATCTCATAGAATGTGACCTTAGGACCTCAATAGACACCATAAAGTCTAAGGCGCTCTTACCAAGTTTGCCATGTCATCAATCCATCCTCCAATATGCTGAAAACCCCTAAATATTGTGCCAAGGTGTTGGAAATCCATAGTAGAGGGGAACACTCACTAAGATCAAGTGTCTATCCTGTTAGATATCATCATGATACCATAATAGACACATAAAACCTTAGAGCGCTCTGTCCATGAAGTATGATTCATCAACCATGCTCAAATCAACCTTGAAACCCTAGGATGCTAAGAAATATGCCAAGGAGGTGAGCGCTCACCAAGAAGAATTGTTTATATCATTAGATGTCACTGTAGAAACATAACAAACACCAAATTTGTTTGGGCACTCCATCACAAGACTCCAGTAGCATATGACTAACAATTCCTCATCAAACCCCCAGGGTGCCCCAAAGTAGGCAAAGGAGATGAGTTCTCTAAGAGAATAAGTGTCTATTGTGTTTAATATTATCATGAAAGTATAATAAACAAGAAAACCTCAGGGCGCCCTCTCCAAGAGTGTATGATGCCATCAATCATGCCAATATTGCTTGAAAACCCTAAGTTGCTCCATCAAAATAACAAGTGATATGCAAGAAGTCTAAAAGAAGTTAGTGTTCTATGAAATCCACTGTCTATCATGTCAAGGATTATCATAGGAGCTCACTAGACATTTCACAAGTCAGGACACTCTCCTACAAGCATCAAGTGCTATGTTTCCAGTGGCAAGGAGGTGAGCAATCCATAGAATCCATTGTCTATTTCATTAAGCACCATCGAAAGAGTGAATAGACATGTAAAATACTAAAGTGATCCTCCATAGTATCATAACTCACAACACCAACAATGCAAGGAAAAAACACCATGAATCAAAGCATGAAGGCAACCATCACATCAAGGGCATGAAGATAATCAACATCATAACAAAGCACCAAGAGCATCATCATGACTATCATCTAAACATCATGAAGAGAAGACATGCATCCACCACACGTGCTGTTGAAGTAATGAAGACAACCAACCTCATCAACCACATGATCCACCAAGGAGGACCACTATGCTCAACCATTCAAGGACTATCCTCGAGCAAAATTAAGAGTGTATTTGTAGTCCATTAACATTCGTGCAAGTTACCCTTGAAAATATGTAATTACCACTCATGTGAATATGAGAGGTAATGACTTGTAAGCTTTTATCAAAGGGAATACAAAGTTGATTTGACGGACAAATCATTTGTGTATGTTTGTATTTCCTTTATGCTTGCACTATTTACCTTTCAACGATTGTGTGATTGATGCTATTCTGTTGAGTTATTTAATGAGAAAAGCATTCGGACAACAATCACCTAGAGTTGGAAAATCTACACTCCCATTGTAAATCAACTTACATGTGGTCATATACCCATGTGAGAAAGCATCTTTGTGTGTTTATACCATGTGATGAAGGTAAGACTATAGGATCTAGAACTTGTGATCAAGTGCCAATGAAAGATAGAAACAAATACATGAATGAAGAGGAGACCACTCAAAACAAATCCAAAAAATCAAGAGTTGAATTTGAGGCCTCAGGTTCACATAGAATGTTCAGTGGTCAATCCCCATCCTCCCATGATAGTGGATTCTTGCCTGTGCATTTGGGTCGTAGAACAAATATCATATTTCCTTGACCAAGGTTGTAGGGATGACATGGATGCAATTTTTTTTTAGGGTTCTCTATGCATGTGGCATACCATTCAAAATGGTTTTCGCTCATGCTATTGGTATGAAATGGTACAAGCCACCAATGGTGCCCCTAAAGGATATAGGAGCCTAGAGTATGACAAAGCCAGAACTGTAGGACTTGACAAGGAAAGAGCCAAAATCCATAGTGCTCTAGGAGAATTTACAAATGATTGGACCGAATATGGCGTATCCATTTGATTTGATGGTTGGACAAATGTTAAAGGTAGGCCATTGATAAGTATTTTTTTTGTCTAATAGTAATAATGCAAATCTAATTTAACGTCATAGCCTAGCCAAATCCCAAATTAACCTATGAGACCCCATATTGTAATGGTTTGAGCTTTTGATGCGATCCTTTGAAGGAATCCTTTTTCAAAGGTAGCCAAATTTTGTTGTCTCCAATCTTGAAGTCAATGTTTGTCATGTTAGTGTTTGTACTTTTGTTGTCGTCATGTGAGTATGTATTGCACTCATCAAGGGATTTGTTGGATCCATTTAATGAATTACTTTGCCTTGTCGAGGCATTGTTGATGTTGAAGGGGATTGAAAAGAAATACTTGTTGGGTCCCAAGGGTTAGAATCATACATGTCTAGAAAGAAATGTGGCTTGTAGAGCTTTGTATAGCCTTGTCATATGCATTATGAATAAATGGTGGATTTTCACACCATTTACAATGGTGTGCATGGTTATACATGCGTAAAAGATGTATGAGGCTCTGGTTGACAACTTCGATTTGACCCTCCTGTTATCGTACAGTTTGTAGTTAAGGCAAAAGACGGATGAAAGAAGGGAAAACTAGCGTAACTGAGACTATCCCACCACTGTCACCTCAATGGGATAGCTCTTTCTGTTTAGGGAGGTAAGGCCCAGGGGAGACGTCCCCGGTAACCTGGGGTTTTGAGAAGGCAAAGGCTTATGGCTAAGTAATATATTTCCCCCTCACAAGTCACCACCGATCAGAAAGTCTGGCTTAATAGCCAATAAAGGTAAAAGTAACCAGAAGTGTACCTGCTCGAGACAAAGCAACAAAGAAACTATGCATATGCAAGCTCACTTGCTGGTTAGTACTTCATATAATCAATGACTTTCCAATAATAAGCAATTGAGCAATAATGTTGATGAAGTAAATCAATGTTTATACAATGGCAATGATTATAATATGTCACTTCACAATAAATGCTAATGGCAATCAATGTAACAATATCAATATCAAGGAACAACGCCTTAGCTAATCATTCAATTGCTTTTTAAATGTTGCAATATATAAAGATAACACTAGTGGATTATAACAGCAATAGAGATAGTAATTGTTAGTCTAAAAGCTAGGGTTAGTAAGAGTTAAAGGTTGTTCAAAGTTTAAATGTGTGTGTGATCAAGGTGCTCAACACATGAAGTCTTAGATTAGTGCGTTATTAGGGCAAATGGAGTCAAAGATAGTTGCAAATGTTGAAGGGCTAAATGATAATGAAAAGACCAAAGACAAGAGGGTTAAACGTTGAGGTGTTGCTTAGGCAAGGCCTCAACAATGAAACCCTAGGGGAGAAAGGCTCACGAAGGTGTAGAAACCCTAGGCCTTAGTGCTTTCTCCTCCTTCTTTAGCTTATTGGCAAGATGAAATCGACTAGCTTGAGTAAGAGTTTATAGGGCTAAAGACAAGAGAGTTAGAAGATGAAGTGTTGCTAAGGCAAGGCTCCATCAAACAAACCCTAGGGGAAAACGGCTCATCAAGGTGTAGAAACCCTAGGCCTTGATGCGTTTTCCTCCTTCTTAGCTCAATAACAAGGAAAAACCGGCTAGCTAGAAGAGTAAGGATAGAGTGTTGCTATGGCAAGGCTCTATCTTACTTCAACAAATCAAAATAGCTCTCAACTTGGTAGGCACATGAGACAAGGACCTTAGCATGTGCTTGTCACCTAGGGTTTTAATTCAACAAATTATAATAACAAATGCAAGTAAACAATACTATAACCATTCAATTAAGAAGTGTTGCAGAACTTCACTTACTTAAACCAAGAAATCATGTAGCAAAACCCTAGTTGTAAACCTTCCACCAAGAGAAATGCCAAAAATGCCAA
>ML827053.1:63527-100638 GCA_009831015.1 Picea engelmannii | reverse complement strand
CTCCACCAACTACCCCCATGAATCTCAACATCCCACTCTCCCCTGTTATGGAATCCTTGTACTCCATCACCTATCAATCCAATGAATACATTTTAGAGGTCCTATCCACCCCTGATTACCCATGGGATGCTTTTCATCATCAATCCCTTTTCTTGGCACACAACGCATTTTGACCACCTACAGAAGCCCTTGTCTATAGCATCGAAGCTAAATATTTTATCCCCTCCGGCCATGTAGACTGGTTCAAAAATCCAATACTCATTCCTAACACATTTGAAGAAGGTAATATGGCTAATATCTCACCCACAATCAAGATCGACATTTCAGTCAAGCCCAATGTTGTAGAAGAAATTACCTTGGGGGAAACATGCTCCCCAAAGGAAATTGTAGCATATAAATCCCTCTTCCAGGAATATCGGTATGTATTTTCCTGGTCATACAATGAAATGCTAGGGTTAGACCTAGCCATTATTCAACATCGCATTGACACTTGGCCTGAAATTTCCCCCGTTCACCAAAAGAAATTCCCCCTCCACCCTTCCCAAGCCATGGTGATCAAAGTCAAAATCGAAAAACTACATACACCTAGCTTCACATACCCCATTGCATACACATCCTCGGTTTCTCATCTTGTTCCTATCAACAAAAAACAAGGAACCATTCGAGTTTGCATAGAATTTCGCAACCTCAACCAAGCTTGTCCCAAAGACAACTTCCCTACCCCTTCATCGATCAAGTCATCGATGCATGTGTCGGTCATGAAGTCCTCTCTTTCATGGATGGATTTTTCAACTATAAACAGATCCAAAACCGCCATGCAGATCAATACAAAACTTCCTTCACAACCCCCTAGGGTACCTTTTCCTATCGCTTCATTCCCTTTGGAATAAAAGACGCTGAGGCGAATTTCCAACAAGTAATGACATATGCCTTCCATGATCTCACTCACATCATCCTTTCCTACTTGGACGACCTTACGCCCTCCACGATATTTCTTTCCTAGTTATTTTTTATCCTTTGTTTTATGGATTTATCTCTCTCACTATACAAGCCTAATCCAATGTCCTTGTTTTCTATAGATGAATTCTCTATTCACTTACCACATCGGGTACACAGACGTAGCCAGTCGTTGGACTTGTAATCTAACTTCAGCAGCTTGGGCCATTTACACACTCAACCATGTGTTGCTACATACCAGTGGCATATGCCTCGGTCCTGCCACCAAAAATCAAGTAGAATATGTCGCCGCCATTGGTCTCCTCTCCAAGGCTAGTCATATTCATATTTGTCACCTTATATTTCTCCTAGATTCTCATCTCATCGTCCATAAGCTCAACAATGTGTATCATGTCTGAGATCCATGTATGTATTGCAAGTACCTACAAGTCAAACTTATGTCATGAAATTTTGAGTCCATCACATTTACTCATATTTCTAGAAACCTCAATCAAATGGTAGATCACATGGAAAATAAAGTACTAGATTGGCATTTATCACATTAAACATACACATCACATCCATCATCTAATAAAAACAAGTGCACCAACCACATCACCAAAACATCAAACACATAAACATAACCATACGGTTTACTCATATATAGATCATAAGTGTTAAAATATGTGTTTGATACAAAAATACAACATGCCTTAGCTCCACTGGCTAGGTCATCTCCATCAATCAGTATATACAAAATGGTATTTTACAAACTCCTATACAATCATACAAAATCAGGGTCCACCTGCAAAATGTCACCTTGTCATCTAGGGTGACTCTAACTGCGGTACATCATCACCAACTGGAAGAGCTCCCCCCGGAGGAATATCCATAGTAGGGATATACCCCATCATAGCCACACCCACAACTAATTCTTGTCAAATCAACGACCTCCAACACGTGTCCCCACCAATGCACAACTCTAGGACACCCCTGTCTCGGATCCAAACCCACAATCCTCAGGCACTCCATCCAAAACACCCTCGAAGAACCTCATCAGCTCTTCCATATCTTGGTCATGGGATTTTGGCTCAGCTCTTTCCCGACCCTCTGTTGGGATTACCCCCGCTGCATGTGATGAGCCTAACCCCAGATCATCATACCAGTGAAGCCTCATGGCTCTTCCCTCCTCTTCTTGCTCACCTTCCAACCCCTGAGAAACATCCACATCATGAACTCTGGGTCCCACATCTACATAACCAAACCAACAAATATGTATCAGTACTAGAAATATACATATAAATAAAATCAACAAAAAAATACAAATACAGAAGTATCATACACTCATCTATGTCGTCCTAATCCTCCCTAGGCGATAGGCACATTCCTGGATGGTGTCAAAAATCAATCCCATGATATGGGAACTCATAAAATACCTAATGGGTCTTTCACTAGACCCGCTCGAACTTAGGATTAAAGTAGTGCCCCTCTAACGGGGCCTCAACTTTGCCCACCTCCTTAGTATCGGATCCTGCATCGCTGACAAATCCAAAATATTTTGAGGGTGTAGAAATACCACCCTCTCAAACATAAATGCACAAAAGACAGAGCCCAAGGAAAACTCACCACCTTTGGCTACTACAGATTGATCCATCTATGCCACCATGCATGTGCGCATCAACCAGGCCCAAGAAAACATCCAACCACTCATGGTTTTCTCTACAACGACCATGTGCACACCAAAAATATGATGTGTCCCCAGTGACCCATAGATCCAGACCACCATAGCATAGGACACTTGTACCTCTAGAGAATCAATGGATTTTATGTTGATAGAGCCACCACTCATCATTGTCATCCCCAAGAAGTATCGTCCGACTAGTGCTCCCACTGTCACCGCAGCCAGTATTCGCAGTTGTACTGCCAAATCAGCCCCCTGGAATGAGAGCCTAGTAATAAAATATATGTCAATATCTATGGTAATACGCAAATCTCTCCCACGTGCCAAGAAACACTTCCTATATGACTACCACATTTGCACTGTGAAATCTAGTAGCGACTCCTGACTCCGAATCAGTGAGCAATAAAAAACGTAGAAAATTGGCCCAACACAAATGTCGTTGTATCCATGCATATTCCCCCACCTCCCTCCTAAGAGACTGCCAACTTTTGTCCCTCCACTGTACTGGCATCCTATGATCCAGATTATTTTAGGAACGAAATGAAAGCAAAGATATTACAATGAAATACACAAAAATATTTCGATAAACAAATAAATACATCAATACATGATTTCTATTAATGAAATAAATGTACGGACTGTAGAAATACAGAGTGAATGAACTCGCTAGAATGGTGGAATATTATCTCTGAGAAGAGATGTGATGACTACTCTCATTCGAAAGAAGATGAGTACAATGAGGCTCTAAAGGCCTTTTTACAATAAACACGAATTCCAAAACCCTAGACATCCAAAATCCTAACCCTAGGAGATGAAGCACCAAAAGTCATGTGAGCCTTGTTGGGGTAAGTTAGTCCATCAACTTCCCCGGGTCGTAACATTTTCATACAATCTCAATTTTAGGCGTGTGATAGCCCTTTGGAAATTTATTTTCGAGAACTACACATTATGTTATCAAGTGCTAACGTTTTCAACAGTTTGACTCTGGCAAGCCCAAACAATGTTGTTTAGGGCCTCAAAATAGCCCTGGAAGTACATAAAGATGTATTGACATGCAAACTTCCAAAATAAGCCAGTTGGAATAGGTGGGAGGCCACCAATATCCACCTGGATGTTGTGTAGGGATTCAATATATCCCTGGAAGTGTAGAACACCTAATTACAAAGAGATGTCACCTTTATAGAGAAACATGTTGAACTGAAAATTGTCAAGATGAGCCAAGTGGAATTTGGAACAATTGGGTGGCCACCAATATCCACCTGGAGCAGTCCTCCCCTCTTAGGAAGCAATGGTCTCCATTGCGTTGAGTGCCTGAGGAAGAGGGGAAAGCATTTGTTGAATCTAAATCTTGGTGAGTTTCTTGCTTTGTTGGAGAAGTTGCGTTGCTTGGTCTGTGGAACATTGTCAGGAACTTGTTGTTGGCAGGGTTGAATTTGTTCCACCAACCTGTTGTATCTTGGATTGATAGGACATTGTGTAGCCACCATAGTAGGTGAAGAATTAATATCTTCTTTCCCTTCTGCAATCTACTTCTACTAGATAAAAAGTGCTAAGGCTGCAATGGTTGCAGTGGCCTTTTGTTCATCGTTTGAACAGATTGTGAAGAGAATGAATTTATCATTATGATAGATTACCTTGTGACACTATTTTGGTGGAATAGTAGTCGGAACTACCTCTGGTATCCTCTAGAGCTGACCCCCCAGAGTAATAATGACACTGTGGGGTAGATATTCATAGAAAAAATGATGTTCCCACATATATAATTGGCCCATACAAACATCATAGACATCAAGAGGGGAAACATCACACACTACCTCATCCTTGAAGGGTTGAATGCCATAGGACAAGTGACATTGTTGGCTGACACAGAGATTTTGTCCCTAGCAAAAATCCACTCGATGTTATAAGGTTGCGGGTGTGGTGTTTTCAACAACCCTAACTGTTTGACAACCTCAACTAAGATGAGGTTCTTCTGGATTCCATTATCAACAATGAAATGCAACGATGTCCCTTTCACCCACATATGTGAATGGAAGAGGTGCTCCCCCTCATCATGATCTGTTGGTTCTTTTGGCTTAATTGTTGTGATCATGAAGGTAGCAGTGGGGTCTGCATCAATGATCTGCCTTTTTTCATTATTTTCTGGATCAGATTTTGAATCAGGGTTCGGATCCTTGTCTTTGATGTCAAACAAAAATGACTATTTTGAGCAACATTCATTAGTGTTGTGCAAGGTGATTTTGTGGAAGTCACACCACTTCCCAGTGTCATTCTTGATCTTTCCCTTACCCTTATTTTCTTGTGTCTTGGACTGGTTGTCAGGAGGCTTTTGGTTAGGGTTGTCTTTATTATTCTTTGGTTCTTGTGGATTGGCAGACCCAAAATCCCATTTTTTCTTGTGACTAAATTTCTTCTTGATTTTGACAACATATCGATAGGAAGCTCCCAGTGATGAGATGTTTAGGAAATCCATTATGGTTTGGATGTACCTATGCAAAGCCCCACTCTATTTCATAAACATATGTCACTCAGAGTCTTTGATACCCAGCTTGGTGCGCAAGGTATGGAAAGTATTTGTGAACTCTAACACCGTTCGACCCCTCTCTTGCTGCAGTGTGGTCCATCTCATGTACGGGTATTCATATTTATCAATGGGGTAATATTGTTCCTTGACTGCATCCACAAAAAAATACCAAATGGGATTGACCCCATATATTTCAGATTCCTCTATGGAACTTTTCTCCCAGTACGTTTCCCACCAATGTTTGACATGGGGGAGATCCTTGAGTAGTGTGAAGGTTATCTTTTCCCTATTGGAAAAATTGTGAAAATAGAAATAACCATTTAGAAGATTTAAGCATTTTCATAGGGCATCCGCATCTATCTGACCTTCAAATAAAGGAATATCAAAATTAACTTGTACCTTGAAGGGTGAGGTTCCTCCAACGTGGCCACTTGATGAAGATGTGTATGTTGCTATCATCAGGTGTTGAAGGATGTGGGAAAAATACTTCATCATATCGTTCCTCTATCGCGTGAGAGCTTGCTCAAGAAATAGGTTAATAGAATATTCTACTCCACCATGTTTTTTTCTTTTTCCATGGAGGGTTTATTGGGCGTGAGAGAGAGATTTTCCTCAAGAGAGACAAGCTTGAGACCCAACTTGCTATACTCAGACCTTGTTGGGGACATACACTAAAAAACAATCAAGAGAATCCTTCTCTGATACCACTGATCCAGATTATTTTCGGAATGAAATGAAAGAAGAGATATTATAATGAAATAAACACAAATATTTCCAGAAATAGAGAAATACAACAATACATGATTTCTATTAATGAAATAAATGTACAGAGACTATAAAAATACAAAGTGAATGAACTTTCTAGAATGGTGGCAGCTTATCTCTGAGAAGAGATGTGTTGGCTACGCTCATTCACAATAATATGAGTACAATGAGGCTCTGAAGGCATTTTTACAATAAACATGAATTCCAAATCCATAGACATCCAAAAACCTAACCCTAGTAGATGAAGAACCAAAATTCATGTGGGCCCCATTGGCGTAAGTTAGTGCATCAACTTCCTGGGGATGTAACTTTTGCATACAATCTTCATTTAAGGTGTGTGATAGCCCATTGGAAAGGTATTTTTGAGAATTACACATCAAGTCATTAAACTTTGAATTTTTCAATAGTTCAATTGTAGCAAGCTCAAAAAATGTTGTTTAGGCCTCAAAACGGCCCCAGAAGTAAATAAAGATGTACTGACATGAAAACTCCCAAAATAAGCCAATTGGAATAGATGGGAGGCCACCAATATCCACTTGGATGTTGTGTAGGGCTTCAAGATATCCCTGCAAGTTCAGAACCCATAATTACAAAGATATGTCACCTCTATAGAGAAACGTGCTAAAATAAAAACTGTCAAGATGAGCTGAGTGGAATTTGGAACAAGTGGGTGGCCACCAATATCCACCTAGATCATCCTCTCTCTCTGATTGATAACCTACATCCATGAAAACATGCGCTATGTTAGCTTATCATCATGACAAACTCCAATCAAGCAACACAAACTCCTTGTTTTTGCTACGTGACTGTTCCCATAATAGTTGCGCACATCTGCGCGACTGTTTCACTTACAGTCACGCACACCCACACAATTGTTCACCAAAAAGCCACGCATACTCGCGTGATTGTTCACCAAACAATCAAGTAGTTCTCACATGCTTATGTGCATGACCGTTTGTTCGACATCCGTGCACATTTGGGAAATTTTTATTCTTATAGTCGTGCATATTGGCATGGTTGTTACTCAAATAGTCGTGCCCATGATCAACCCTCCTTCGCGTGGCTAGAAAATCAAACTCCGTGCAGATATGTGTGGGTTACATTTATACAGCTGCACACTACACAAGGCTCTATCAATTAAACATGTGCATGTATTTCCATGGATTACTGGATCTTCCACATGGACCAACTACTCCACCCAAACCAATGGTTTTACGACCCTTTGTGTGGTCCCCTACCCTCCCGAAAACATGTCAACATTATGTAGGAGATTTTGACATCTTACTTGGATCTCTTCCCACTCAAATCCAAGCTCATCAGCTCTCCCAAGGCTCATAAACATCCATGTAAACGTCTCTCAGACCTCCATAACAACAAGTAAAAATGAGGTGGTTATGTGGGCCCCATGCCCTTATATACGCCCTTTTGCAAAACTTCCTCGTGTCTGTTCTAGATCATTCGAGCTTTGTTTCTCACACCGTTCACACCTACGGGATATAGACTCCCTCACCGTCACAACGGTACTCTCAGATACTCATTCCATTCCAAAGCCCTGAGGACCCCTTTTGGAACCTTAGGCAAAGGTACACATCACTTGTCCACATTTCATTATCAAGAAACTTTTAACTATGTTTTATTTTCAGATATGTTTTGCATTGGGTATTTGGTTTGAATGTGTAGGTCCTCACTAGCATCCCCTTTTACAACATAATTTATGGACTCCCTTGGCCTCTCCAGGTATATATTCCAAGTTGGCATAAAATTCAACCCTCTATTCATAGTTGCATTCTCCAATCATACCTCCTGAGATTTATCCTCAATATCACCTCCATTGCATTCAAGTATTGTCATCCAGTAGCTCTCTCACCTCCATGAGTTGTCCCACATATATTCCCCCCTTGGCATATTGAAACTCATGTTGTTCTATCCATTAGGCTCAGGAGTCCTAGTAGTTTTACACCCTAGAGAAAGAACCTCATACTTCTTCCTCATCATCATGCTAACCACCCCATTATGGACTCCCACATTATGTTTTTTGGTTACATTAAATGTACCTCTGCATTATCATTAACCCTACATATCATCCAACATCAATTTCCCATCCCCAATGTCATCTTCCATTCATCTACCTGGTACAGAAACTAACCAATGGTACCCCCACCTTCCACCAGTCTCTACTTGCACCCCCAGATGACCAAGACATACTTCACTAGAGCACCCATTTATGCCCATGTACTTCCAACCCAATTATTTTGGATTCATTTTCTCTAGTATAAAGCACTTTTCCCTTCTATTAACTACAATAGATTTTTTTTTCGCAGTCGACAACGTTTGTTCCTTTGCACACACCAACCCATGGAACCCTTAGTTGGGGAATTTACCCCTCTCATGTCCTCTGAAAGATTTTGTACCCTGTCCAAAAATATGACCATTACAAACACCTATGTCCCACAACACTCTATTTTTGACCTATATTACATCTCCTTGCAATATCATCCATTCACCACAGTTTTACTCATATTTGGTCGTCCCCTGACACTAGATAGTATTTTACAGTTGCTGCCATCCATCCAAACCTACCAACCAAGGGAAGTTCTTGAATCCCATATATTCCAGACATTGTTCATGATTATTACCCCATTCACTTGTACCAATATAGTTTTTGACACCATTTTGATCAATCGGATATCCAAAATCCTTTTTGCTCCTTATCATCGCATCCCCTTTCGTGTTGACATCAAAAAATTCCCAAAATGGTGGAAATATATCGACTCTCATTCCATTGACAATGAGTAGCCTCGGATGACACATGTAGATTCTTCATTTCTCTCTAATTTCATTGATCCCCATGACATTCGAACCCTTCACAATTTCATGTTATGGTGGATCTTACTTTGTGACCATTGCAGTTTTTAGTAGCAACCGAAGACCTCTTAATTTGTTAGGACATCAATGCCTCTGAGTCATTCAACACTCTATTTCATCATCAAAACCTTCATTTGTTGTTTCCGATGCCCCTAAGGGAATTTCATATATCTACGTCATCAACTATATCAGTCCCCATTCTCCTTTTAGGGGTTCATGATATGAGCATGGGGCATGCTCGCCTCATTTGTACAAACACTTTTAATTTTTCTAGGATACTTTGTACTGATCTTCTATCCCCTCTCCCTCCAATGGATGTCTCTCACATCTCCTCACATTCGAGTTCTCTCACTTTCTACACAATTTCATCATCACCAAAAGAAACTATGATGTATTTCGGCTATATGTATGCTCCTAACCTCACACATCAGGGGGCATCTGTTATCATCGAAAAATGGCTCACCACAAATGCAAAAAATGGATGAAGAAACAATTAACACAAACACATAATACTACCAATACTTATGGAAGGATTACACTCAATTTAGAAAGACAATCATAAACTATATAAAAGTGGTTCTGGAAACCCACGCACATCTAGAAAAAGTAGCACACAGACATCTGCATGCGCTAACACGGTGTATGATGTGCACATTGCATGGTCCATGCCACTGATAGTCGAAATACCCACGCGGATGCAGAAACAATGAATTGATTAGTTTGGTCGGGCCTCAACCACATTTGGGATGGAGTGGATCTCCCCCATACCCAAAATATCCCCCAAATGTTTCCTTGGGACCACTGAAATGGATTGGAGGTACCTCCAAAGGCCTCCCATTCACATTGGAAAATAGTTTGGAAAAATATTTCCATCCTCCTATAAATAAAGGGCCATTGTATGCAAAGAATAAGAATAAATTTGAGTATTGTTATGTTGTCCAATTTATCTTTGAGAAGCCATATTTCTTTTAGAACTCTTTGAGAATCCATAGAAAGGGTTGTGCCTCTCTCATCTTGATAATTTCAACCATCAATTCTTCACCATTGTATTTACATTTTTAGCCATTGTTAGAAGAGAGAAAAATTTGTATTTGGGGACTCTAGATCTTTCCCAAGGAGGAAGAGGGGACTCATAACTTCCCATATTTCACCAAGGTGTTATAAATTTGAATATCAATACCATTTGGTAGCTAGTCCTTGTGTCTCTTTCTTGCATGTATTTCATTGGTTAAATGCTTAGTTTAGTTTTATTTCCTTGTTATTTTACTTATTGTTTTCTATTTAGTTGAGCCACTAATCAACTAACAAACTGCTATGATGTCTTAATAGCATGACTAGATAGTTAAGGGACCTCTTTTTTCTCACCCAAGTGACAAAAAAAACCCAACAAATGGATTAACACCATAAGCCCTAAATTAATCCCTAAACCATATCATTTTCACACTTAATCTTGGTGGGCTTTTCGTTTTCCCTTGTCACTCTTGGGACCTATCCCTCTTCATAATTTATTTTATTACATTCCTAGGTTGTACACCTAATAGGGCTAGATGAATACCCTCCCATACTAAAAATTGGTAACACACATGGATTTCCGGGCTGGTGTGATGCTTGAAGGGGATACCAAGGTGAATTATCTTACATGGATTATATCTTAAGTTGTAGCTTACATTGTATGATTTCAGGACTAATATTTCTTATGAACTTTGGCTAACCATATCTTATACTTTGTCTTGTTTTGTATTCCCCTAACATGGTTCTTAAGGGGTGTCCTAGGATTGTACCCATGACATTGTGCCTTTATTACGGGACTTTGGCATGTGTGATGGAGAGAAGTGGGTCATCTAGTGACTCACCACCCTCAGAAAATGGATCTCACATTCTTAGTACCATGGATGATGGAAAGATGGTCTTGGTTTGAGAAGTTCTAGTCATTATTCCATACATATGGGTTGGAAGCCCCACAGGTTGGGTAGAGTACCCTAGGGATTTTTTTCACAGAGGATGGAGGAAATTGTAGTAGAGGGTGTTTGGAAATCACTTGGAGACATGATCGCAGATCTCTCTCCCTTGGATGTGGCCTTTGGAGGCCCTTGACATCACTTTCTATCCCTAGATGTCATCTTCTTGGCTAGGGTTTTGATGGATGGATGGGTATCAAAGATGATTAGCATGGATGTAGGTGAGGAGACACCTCACTTAACACTCTTTCACCCCTGGAGGATGCCACTTGGCCTTTGGGGGCCCAACGTTTGCGTTTGGAGGCATAAAATCACCTTCTCCTAGCATGATGTCACCCTTATAGCACATGCCATCACCCTTTTTAAGGTTTTATTATGTATTTTTATATTTTTTCATATTGTTAGAGGCAATGTAAGGGGTCAACCCCACTTACTTTATGTTGTTGACAAATTATGTGGAAAAATTGTATTAGGGTGGCCTCATATAAAAAGGCCACCCTCACATTTCATTTTATCATCACAACTTCTCACCTTTGTGAGAGACACTTCTGAAATTCTCACCCTCTAAGGGTTACTAGCTCTCTTAAACTCATGTGATATGCTTGGAAGGTAAATTGTGGATGCTCTTTGCTGATTTTGGATGGGAATTTATGCAATTATGGTTTTATCTCATGGTATCTTGGTGAAGTAATTAAATATTCTGCAATTTTATTCTTGTGTTATTAATGTTTCATGGTAAATTTGATATTTCATGCTATATCTCCTGCTTAGTGAAACCCTAAGAGAGGAACATAAGTTCTCTTTCCTCTCACAAGGTAAATTTTGTCCAAAATTTGTGAAAGAATCCTTGCTAGGGTTAGACTCCTAAAGCCCTAAAGTGCTAGCAGTTTAGGATTTTATCCCTATACTTCTGATTTGGCCTAGTTGAAGCTACAATAAGGGAGAAATAGTTTCTAGGGCCAAAATGTGACTGCACCCTAGAATTCCTTCTCCTCAAGATTCAAACCCTAATACACTAAGGCACTAGCACCTTAGAGTTTGAATCCTACCTCTTGGTTTCAAGTAGGCCATAACCCAAGCCTAGTTTCATTTGTTGTTATAAGACTCCATAGCCCTTTAAAGGCATTGTTTTTAAAGTGTTCTCATGGTGAATTGTTTGACAAACTCATTCTCTCAACTATATTAAGCATTATACTAACCTAACTAACACTAACATTGGAAAAATCATTGGATAATTTGTTGTTTTTACAAAAGTTTTCTACAAATATTTGATAACACTATAATTTGTTGCATACACTCTTGTAAAGATGACCTAAATTCTTCAAAAATTACATCTAACAATTAGATAATGTTCTAGTGGATGTATGCTAATATTTCATGTTCAATTGTTGCATTTTTGAGCATTGATTGATTGTTGTTGTTATAAATCATTTACTACTATTATATCATTGTTTGTTTCTGAAAATTTATAATAGCCATTGCAACTTATCTTGTATAGTGTCTTTAAGAGATATTAATTGCATGCTTCAACTTGGAAATAATCATATATATGTTGTAAAGTGTTCTTGTTTTGGGAAGGTACTCAAACAACCTCATACCTCTTGTACTACCTTGACATAGAACAATATTTTAGTGATCAAGAGAGGGGGTGGTAGGCTTGGCTACTATACTTGTTATTTTGATCCCTTGAGGTCACTAGGGAAGCCTCCCTTGTGGTGGACCTCTTCCATCACTAAAACGAGGGAAGTTCTTACTAAGGTGACAGTGGTAGGTGTTAACACCGAAACATTTCTCACAAGAAATACACACAATGGTTGAAGAAAAGATCAAAACAAACACAACATATTTCTAGCATTTACAAAACCTATTTTAGCAATATGCCAAAACTATATTAAAGACTCATGAATTTATGTGAAATTCCACCAAAATCAGCACACACACATCCACGTGGGTCAACAAAGTGTTGGATGTGAACTATGTGCGTCATGTAATATCCCTAAGATTGAACCCAATTGTAAATGTAAATACAAATGTACTTAAGTTGGTGAGTTGTTTTGATATCATTCTTGTATGCACATTTCATGGCATAGTGCGCACATGTACTACGCAGTAAAATGAGGAAGTGTGCACATTCCAGGATACCGTGTGCAACATCTTAAGTGTGCACGATGTTGAGTCCAGGGAGCCTTTGTGTATATGATATGTTCTATAGGATGGTGAGCCAGTTATTATAAGCTATGATGCTTATGTTTTTATTAGGCTCGAGAGCCTAGATGTTAAAGGCCAGTGCGCATGTTTTTGTACATGTCTCATATTTAATATAAAATACATTGTTGTGCATAGACCAACCACGATAAAAGAGATCAGGGACTAAACTCCACTAGTTAGGGAAAGGGAGGGGCTAAGTTAAGGAAAGGGGATAAGCTAGGGAGCTCGAGCCAAAAAGGAATATTATATTAATATTTCTTAAATCATAAAGTATGGATAATCATTTTATCCTAAGTTCTAAAGTTGGGGACAAGTGGGCCAAAGTAGCTCCCAACATGACAAGTGTTAAGTTGGGGACATGCATACATATTGTTGGGACTTAGCTCATTTTCACACTTCCCCCATAATTCTTACCATCATCTTTTCCATGATTCCTTCCATCATTCAGCGACGATTCCATGACCATTTTCACTCACGCAATTAGTTATCCTCCATACTTTATGTCACTATATCGAGCTTGTATTCATGGCCACAGAGGTTGGTGTAGCTGGTTAGCTGGGAAGATGGACTGAAGAAGCAGGTTGTGAGGCCCGTGGGATACTAAAGAAGCGGGTTGTCAGGCTCAAGGGGTATTGAAGAGGCAGGTTGTTAGGCCCATGAGCAATTTCTCTCTGGGTGAGAGAATTGTTGGGAATTGATTTTCTGAAGATGCTAAACTACAACTGCAGGGCTCTGAGACTTCCTATTCAGCCTATTGTTGAAGCCCTGGAAGGGAAGTGGGGAAGCCGAGGGAATTTTGAGCAGAGAAGGGGCACACTTCCTTGGGTGGGACAGGCATGTGGGGAATGAGAGACTGTAGGCTTTTAGTTTGAGTAGGCACATGTGATGGAGTATTTTTTGTTTTCCATGAGCCATTAGCCTGGTTAGGAACCCTTTACCTGAGTGGAGTTTAGTCCCAGCTCGGGGGTGACTCACTATTGAGAGTGATGAATAGTGTGGTCTAAGGCTGGGAGGTTCGTGGAAGGTTTGCATGCAGTTGATGACATTCTTACCAAGATAAGTGTTAACTGTGTGATAAAATTTACATGCTGCATTATTATTTTTGTGTTTAGTTTTACGGATTTATCCAGTGTATGATTTATAACTGTGTTTATATTTATGGGTATTTCCTTTTTATGTTGCATGTCTATGTTTACTGTTATTTCAATGTGAATTTGCGCATTTACATAATGTATTTATCTATTACGTTTTATATATAAATCTTCCGCAAGAGTGTTGTGTGTGTATGTTTTAAATGCATGCAGTTAGAAAAAAAAATTATGTGGCATAGTCGAGTTGGTTTCTGGGTAGGTCACAGTATGTTCCACAGTGAGAGAACGAAAGTGTTATCTGGCATAGCGTAGCTCGACCATGGGTGTTCGGGGACGTTATAGTATGGTATCATAGCCTCAGTTCCAACACTAAGCCTAGATGGGCCGAAAAGGTTCAGTATTCACAAAATATTAATTTCAAAGTGGTCAAATTTCAAGTCACATAGCGTCCATGGTAAATTTTGGCACCACGCAGAAAATGTTGGCGTGCAGGTGCATGCAGTAAATTGTGGTGCCCCGTGGAAGACTATTGTGTGCGGATGCATGCGCTAAATGTAGAAGTGTGCGGTGTGCACACACATAGTAATGGTGCACGTGGTGTGCGCAGTATTGCAAAGCAGAGAGGAGTTTGGTTGGTGCGCTCATAGTATGAGTATAAGTTGTCTCACGACAAGGTAACCAATGGTTCACACATATTATTGTGCGTGGTGGGGGCATATTGAAATTTGGCATGGTAAAATGTATAGAGAGAAATGCATGTGGAATATCAGTGCACGATACAAAAAACTGTGCACAACAAGTATCAGTGCAAGAACCAAAACTGGGTGTAGTGGATATTGGCGTGCAGCGTAAAAGTAGTGCGCGCAAGTTATTGGCACGCGACACAAAATTAGTGCGCAGTTATTGGCGCGACAGAGAAGTGATGCATAGTGGTTTTTAAGTGCATGAAGAGCGATTTACCTTGTGTGGTTGTTGCGCATGGAAAATACAGGTGCATAGATTGAAATTTGTGCACACGAAGTTGTTTGAAGGGTGGAGATACAATGGAAACAATGAAGGGTAAATTATAAGACCCAACTAGCTCCATGGAGACATAACTTTTTTCTCAAGACTTGGAATTGGGCATGTGAATAGGATTTGGAAAGGTCTTGGACAGTGGAATATAATTATCCACCCAGAAAATTGATCAAGGCATTCAAATTTCTAGGAAACCAGAAGAAATAATTATGATATATATTATTGAACGAGAATGGTTCATATTCTCATGAAATTGTTGAAATAGTTAGCCTGACAAAGTTTTGTTGCCTGTACATTTTACAGAGTTAACAAAAACCAGATCAAGATCAGCTTAGATTCCAGAGTAATGGAAGAGGCACAAGGGAATTACATCCAAGAAGATGAAGTCTGAGGGATGGATGTCCATTTGAGCATTGAAGGAACAAACTCCAATGGACATGAAGAAAAAAGGAATGAAAACATGAATATGGAAGAGACCATTACAGAAGGATGTCCAAAGCCATAAGGCTGATAATGAAATGCTTATGAGAGCCAAGGAGTAGTAGGATGAATTGAACATGAAGTTATTACAGATATTGAACAAAATAGAAAAGAAATTGGATAAGGAGAGTGGCTCGAGCAAATCGGGAAGTCACAAGTCTCATGATGAGAAAAGAAAATAAAGAAGTGTTAGAAGACATCACCATCACTCCCCAAGGCATTACAATAAGAGGGAACATAACAGCTCTAGTCCATCCCCTATCAGGAAGCATAAGAGTTATGGGGTGGATGAACTACGAGGAGAAATGAACAAAATCAAACCTCCTACTTTTGATGGTGAGAACAAGAAGGATGAAGATGAAGAGACATGGTTGTTGGGCATGATAAAGTATGTTCAATTGCATAATTATTCTTCTCATGCAGAGGGTATAATTTCCATCTATCAACTCAAGGGAAAGACATCCATGTGGTGGGATCAGCTTGTGCAGGTGCATCACATTAAAGAGAAAAGTGTTACTTGGAGGGAATTCAAGAGGTATTTTGAGAAGAAATACTTGACTAAGAGATACTATGACAAGAAAATGAAAGAGTTCTTTGAAATCAAACTTGGGAGTATGACCATTGATGAATATGAGAGAAGGTTTTTAGAACTTCTGAAGTATGTCTCTTTTATCAAGGATGAGACAGTGAAGATTCAAAGGTATTTGAGTGGATTTCCATCATTTATCAGTGACAAAATACAATATGATGATCCCAAGACATTGGAGGAGACCATAAGTCGATCTAAATGCCTATATGATCAACAAAAATCAAGGCCAACATTCCAAAAAGATTGGGAAGACAAAACGAAATTCAAGGTGGATCAGAGGAAGAAGGGATATAATCCCCCATTCTTCAGAAACAATCCTCAGGGACAGTAAACTCCTAAAGAACCCAGAATGATTGACACAGGGAGTTAAAGGCCAAGGAAACCACTTATTCAATGTTGGGGTTGTAAAGGGGATCACATGTTCAGATATTGTCCTCACAGAGGTGAAAAAGGGAGGACTTTTCAAAATGTACAACAAGTTGAAATAGTGGAGGACATGGGAATAAAGGTACCCATGATCTATGCAGCCCTGGACAATAAGGAAAAAGAGTATCAGTCACATATGATTGAAGTGGAAGGTATGATCAACAACCAAACCATTTCTATTTTAATTGATTCATGAGATAATCATAGTTATGTAGATCCTAAGATGGTGGAAAGTTTTCATTTTCCAAGAAGCAAGCATGGGGAATCTTGGTTGGTCCAGCTAGCTACAGGAACCAAAAGAAAATTTAATGAGATGGTTAAGTCATGTCTTATGGACATGAATGGAAACATCAGGGAAGATTTTAACATCTTGCCTTTAGGTTCCTATGACTGTCTAATTGGGATGGATTGGTTGGAACAACATCATGCTCTCCTAGACTCTCATAACAAAGAATTTACTTTCTTGGATGACGAAGGGAAAGTAGGGAAAGTGTATGGAATTCCCAGGGAAGTAACCATCAGAGAGATTTCAACATTGCAGTTGAAGAAATGTTACAGAAAATGGTGTCAAATATTTGCAGCACATATGGAGGAGACACCTAAAGATAAGGTGCCAAATTTGGAAGATTATGCAGTCCTGGAAGATTTTGAAGATGTGTTCAAGGAGGTAACAGGACTACCCCCAAGGAGGGACATTGATTTCTCTATAAATCTAATGCCTGGAGCAGCTCCAGTGTCAAAGACTCGTTACAGAATGAGTACACCAGAGCTGAAGGAGTTGCAAATGCAACTTGAAGAGATTCTGAAGAAGGGGTATATAGGACCAAGTGTGTCACCTTGGGTTGCCCCAGTCTTGTTTGTGAAGAAGAAAGATGGAATGTTAATATTGTGCATTGATTTCAGACAGTTGAATAAAGTGACTATTAAGAACAAGTATCCTCTGCCAAGGATTGATGATCTTTTTTATCAATTGAAGGATGGAAAGATCTTTTCAAAGACAGATCTCAGGTTAGGATACCATCAGGTAAGGATTAAAGAGGAAGATATCATAAATACCGCTTTCAAGACAAGGTATGGTCATTATGAGTTCACAGTGGTTCCATTTGGGTTGTCAAATGCACTAGCTATTTTCATGTGCTTAATGAATGGTGTTTTCCGAGAATATTTAGACAAGATTGTCATTGTCTTTTTGGATAACATTATCATATATTCCAAGTCAGAGGGAGAGCATGAACATCATTTGAGGATGGTTTTGCAAGTATTAAGGGAGCATCAATTGTATGCCAAGTTGAGAAAATGCTCATTTTATCATAAGCAAATTCACTATTTGGGTCATATCATTTCAAAGGATGGGGCAGTAGTGGATCCTGAAAAGATAGAAGCCATTAGAGAATGGGAAATTCCAAAGAATGTGACAGATGTGAGATCATTCATGGGCCTTGCAAGATACTATAGGAGATTTATAGGAGGATTTTCAAAGATTTCACACCCAATCACTTCCTTGCAAAGAAAGGGTGTGAAGTTTCAGTGGACATTGGATTGTGAAAAGAATTTCCAACACTTGAAACAATTATTAACAAGTGCTCCAATATTAAGGATAGTAGACCCAAATGAAGACTTCATTGTATGCATAGATTCATGTAAAGAGGGACTCGGTGGAGTCCTCATTCAAAATGGGTTTGCTATATGTTATGAATCAAGGAAGTTGAAGGAGCATGAAAGAAACTATTCCACTCATGATTTGGAGTTGGCAGCCATAGCACATGCCTTGAGGAAATGGAAACGCTACCTCATGGGGAAAAGGTTTGAGATGAGAATAGACCACAATGGTATGAAATATTTGTTTGATCAGCCAACTTTAAATTCTAGGCAAAGCAGATGGTTAGAATTTCTAAGCGAATATGACTTTGATATAAAGCATATCAAGAGGAAACAGAACAAAGTGGTTGTTGCACTCAGTAGAAGAGTGCATGAAATGAATTCTACAACCATTAGCATGTATCAATCAGATTTGAAACACATAATTATAGAGACTTCCAAATCAGATTTACAATACAAGGATTTAGTGAAAAAACAACAGCAAGGTAATTTGCAGCAAAAAATTGAAGAATACAAGCTAGATAAGGATGAAATTCTCATGTATAGGGGCAGAATTTATGTACCAAATTCTCAGGAGTTGAAAAATATGATATTGAGAGAAATGCATAATGTGCCTTATGTTGGGCACCCAGGATATCATAAAACTATTGCAGTTGTCAAGAGCCAATATTATTGGCCAGGCATGAAGAAAGAGGTTGCTAATTTTATTGCCAGTTGTTTGGAATGTCAAAAATTAAAGGATGAGCATAGACACCCAGCTGGTTTGCTACATCCATTACCCATTCCTGAGTGGAAATGGGAAGTTGTAACCATGGATTTCATTACCAAACTGCTCAGAAAAAACAAGCAACATGATTCTATCATGGTAGTGGTGGATAAGCTTACTAAAGCTTCCCATTTTATTTCAGTTAAGATCACTCACAAGGCAACGAACATTGTTGATGTTTATATGATGGAAATTGCTAGATTACATGGCATACCCAAGACAATTGTGTCTGACAGAGATCCAAAATTTACCTCAAAATTTTGGAAGGGATTATTTAATGGATTTGGAACAAATTTGAATTTTAGTACAACTTATCATATAGAAACAAATGGACAAACAGAGAGGGTGAATCAGGTGATTGAGGATATGTTGAGGATGTATGTGATGGATAAACCATCCAAATGGGAAGACTACCTACACTTGGTAGAGTTTGCTTATAAAAATGGGTACCAAGCATCTCTAAATATGACCCCATTTGAGGAACTTTATGGCAGAAAGTGCAACACACTGGTAAGTTGGGATAACCCAGCAGATAGAGCAGTGGTTGGGCCAGAATTGCTCAAGGAAATGGAAGAGCAAATGTTGAAAATAAAACAAAATTTAAAGGTTTCCCAAGATAGGAAGAAAATCTATGCTAATAAGGGAAGAACTCATAGGGAATTTAAAGTGGGTGACCATGTATTCTTGAAAGTGAAAGCCAATAGAAGTTCCATGAAGTTGGGAAATTATTCAAAGTTGGCAGCTCACTATTGTGGGTTGTTTGAAATCCTAGAGAGGATTGGTCTAGTAGCTTATATGATTACATTGCCTGCATCTATGTCTATTCATAATGTATTGCATGTATCATTTCTAAAGAAATATATATATGATACTAATCATGTTATTGATTGGAATGTGATTCAGGTGGAGCAAGAAGGCACTTTTCAAGTGCATCCGGTGCGCATTCTAGACCCAAAAATCAAACAAATCTGGAATCCATCCATAGGTATTGTAAAGGTCCAATGGACCTAGTACGATCCTGAGGACGTTTCTTGGGAGCATGAGGATGAAATGCAAGAAGAATACCCGCATCTTTTTGAGGATTTTCAAATTTTAGTTGTACATGGGTACATGATGCACTGAGGCTAGTGCATAAATAAGGGGAGGGGATTGTAATATCCCTAAGGCCGAACCCAATTGTAAATGTAAATACAAATGTACTTAACCTAGTGAGTTGTTTTGATATCATTCTTGTATGCACATTTCATGGCATAGTGCACACATGTCCTATGCAGTAAAATGAGGAAGTGTGCACATTCCAGGATACCGCGCGCAACATCTTAAGTGTGCGTGATGTTGAGGCTAGGGAGCCTTTGTGTATATGATATGATCTATAGGCTGGTGAGCCAGTTATTATAAGCTAGTATGCTTATGTTTTGATTAGTCTAGAGAGCCTAGATGTTAAAGGCCAGTGCGCATGTTTTTGTACATGTATCATATTTAATATAAAATACATCGTTGTGCGTAGACCGACCATGATAAAAGAGATGGGTGAATAAACTCCACTAGTTAGGGAAAGGGAGGTGTTTGAACCCTTTTCGTCGACTTGGTGAGCAAATCGAGGGTGCTTACATGCCCAGTTGGTTCTTGCTGAGCATGACAGCTATAGAGGAAAGGGTTAGAGAAAGAAAAAAAAAAACTACAAGCAAGAATTAAATTAAAACAAACTAAAACTATGAGCATATGGATAAAGAAATAACAAACACAAAAAGACCAATATCACCAATGTTTTTTAGGCTGATCAATTGATGAAATCAAAGAACAATGAAGAAAGGGGACTATGAGTCCCTTCTTTCTCCAATGGAAGGCTCTTGAGGCCCTCACAAACTTGTTCTCCTTACAATAAGAAAATGAAAATGATGGTGAAAGAACTCCTAGCACATCCACTCAATGGAGAGGTGGATAGCTCAATGAAATGGTGCCAATGTGTTATTGTCAAGGAGTGATTCATTAAAACAATCTAGGCAGCATAACATTACATGAAATTCCTTGAGAAAATGATGTTTCTTCATGGATTTTTAAAGCATAGCATTGGGTGATTATGTAACTCCTTTGAAGTGTGAAAAGGGGCTCTTTAGGGCTTCATTAGGTCTTTGACCAGCCTACCATGCGGATTCAACTCAGATTTGAGGGTCAAATCGGCTTGGGAGCTGATCCATAAGTGGTTGGGAGGCTGGCCAATTCAATAAATGCGTCGTTTAGCAGGTGCACGGGTTTTTTCGCTAACAGTTGCGCATCGTGCGCGTATGCGCGCATGGTACGTTCTTATTCCGCGCATGTGCGCGCGCACCAAACTTCTGTAAAGCGCCCTTCAATTTTTGGTTACTTTGTATAGTTTTTGACCTTTTTGCAATGCTGTGAAATTAATTCAGTGCCATGAATGACTTCATTACTGTTTGACGATGTTGAGTTCTTGTCGCCATGTGCGGACAAAATTTCAGTGATAACAGATGCCCCCTAATGGATGAGGTTAGGAGCATATGTATAGCCGAAATACATCAATGTTTCTTCTACTGAGAATTTTGTTGTAAGAGAGAACAATAGTGGGACCATTCAGAGCAATCTGTTGGAGAAAAAAGGAACCAGTAGGACCCGACCTTCTGAGAGTTGTGCAAAAAAAAACTAAAAAACTGTGTACAAATGAGGCGGGCATGCCCCATGCTCGTATTATGTAACTCTGAAAAAGATGACTGAAGTGTTGGTGTAGACAACTATAGTGCCCTCGGGGGAAGTGATGATAAAGGCAGAAGACAATTCTGCAAAGGAACATACTATGAACAATAGGCAATGATCGCGGTAATAAGTATCGGCGATGATGCAGGCATTGATGGCCCTACCCAGTTCAGAGGTCTTCCGCAAATGATAGAAATAACTACAATAGTCACAAAGTAAGACCCACCATAACATGAGAAAGTGTTGGCATCGAATGTTATGGGGGCCAACGACAGCAGGGAGCAATGGTGTTTCACCCTGTGTCGTCCGAGATCTCTCATTGAATGGAGAATAAGAATCACGATATTGTTGCCCTTCTGGAAAATGGTGCTGATGTCGACAAAAGGGGGATGCGACTCCCAGAAGCAAAGGGCTTTGTGGAATCTACTGAGGTAAGGAAATGGTAGAGGTACATGGAAAAAGTCAAGAAGTGGGAAGGCTCAAGACTTCCCTTGGTTGGAGGATGTATGAGATGAAAAATGGTCGCAACCATGTAACAAGGTCGAGTGTCAGGGGGACAACCAGACCGATGATAAGTTGTGCCAGAGGCGGAACAAGGTGGAAAAATTCAGAGGGTAGAGGTAAGTGATCTGTGGAGTACTTTGAAGATGTGGACGATGGCAGCAAGGGTAGATGAGAAGCAATTCTCCAACCAAGGGTGACATGGGTTGCGCGTGGCCAAAATGAAACGAGTCGCCAACGGCGACAACAAAAGAAAATGTAAAGACTGGAAATAAAGGATTTTGTACAATAAATAATGAATAATTTTGGGGATAAATGTACAAATACAGAAACGGGTGCCCCAGTGTGAAATGAGTGCCCCAGGGAGGGCAGAATTGTCTTGGAAAACTGATGAAGGGTGGGGGCCCCATTGGTGAGTTTCTGTATGAGGTAGGTGAAATGAGGGTCGGTTCGCAGATGGGTAAACTGATTGTGGATGAAATGGAAGGTTCATGATCCTCTGGGGGTGCAGGTAAAAAGAATAGAACCATAAAGAGATGATCTGGGAGTCCATATGGGAAGCTAGCAAAATGAGGAGAAGAAGTATGTGGCTGATGCTCGACATGATAAAAGACTATCGGGACTCCCATCCCTAAAGGGTAATGAAGAACAACATGAGTGTCAAAAGTGCCAAAAGGTGCTATGAATGGGACAACTCATGTGGGTGAGAATGCTACCGGGTGACAGTGCCGTAGGTGCAAATGGAGGTGTGGGTACTGCAGAGCCGGAAATGAGGATCCTAAAGGTCAATATCAAAGGGTGTGACTGGAAATGTAAATGCAATACAGCGGGAGAGACTACATGCCAGTGTTGAATATATAACTAAAGGGATGATGTCGATGACCGATGAGAAAGTACCTACGCACATAACAACCAAATACCCAAAGTGAAAAATATCTGAAGAGAATCAAAGATATGAGCATGTATTTAACAAATGTGACAATGCACATGCATACCTGACCATGATATGAAAAAAAGGCACCCCGAGGGCTCAGGATGAAAAGTGGCCCAGGGACAGCTATGATGTAGGGGGCGGGGTGTTGATCCCGTGGCTGAAGACGGTTTGAAAAATGGACACCGTGGGCTCCCGGAATGGTGAGTGGAAGTTTGGAAAAAGGCCTATATATAGTTGTAGGGCCCACATTGCCACCTCATTTGTACCTGCTGCAACAGTGACTGGATGAGCAGATTTCATAGGATATTTGGTGATTCGGGGAGGATGAGGCATCCGATCGACGTTCTGCGAGTATCAGGTTAGTGGTCTGATCATCCTGCATAGAAATAGGTTTTCAATTTTTGGGCAGGGTAGGTATGGAGGGCCGTACAGAGGGTTTGATGGGTTTTTTTATGGGGTGTGGGCCCACATGCACAGGCGATTCGGTGGAAGGCGCGCACACGTGTGTGCCTATACACCGAATATGCGCGAATGGGTGCGCAGTAAGGGGAATTTAAGGCGCACCCGAAGGGCGTGCCTGTGATGTGAACAGGCACGCATTAGTGCGCACCTGTGGGTTGGACAGGCGCACACCTGTGCACGTCTGTATGGTGAACAAGCGCTCAGGGGTGCGCCTGTGTAATGAACAGGCGCGCCTGTGGGTGATAAAAACCATGCCTTTGAGGCAAGTTTTAAGGGTAAAAAACGAGTATGTTTGATGTTGTTGATGGGTATCTGAGCTGATAGAGGACTCTGTGATGTTTGCAGGTGGCCAGCAGTGACGATGCCAGTGCAGTGGTGAGAGCGAGACTGGGCCCAGTTGCGAGAGGTTGTGGCCAATGAGGGGCCTGGGGTGCGGGAGACTTTAGCAACCTGTGGGTTGCGAAAGTTCTTTGAGTGCCCGTTGATATGGGCTCAGGAGTACTTACTACAGTTCCTGCTCCAGATGTGGAGTCCGGAGCTACACTGCTTCCTCGTGCGAGGAGAGCATATCCCCTTCACTACGGTGGAGGATGTATATTTTTTGACTGGGCTCCCCTTCCAGGGAACGCCTCTACTGGTAGAGCCTGTGCTATCGAGGGATACATCCCTTTCCACGATTGGCGTGCGATACTGCTCAGGCCCAGACTTTATGTCAGGGATAGTGGTGAGCATCAGTGATATTGATTCCCTAGCACATCGTTGTATAGTGGCAATGATTGTGCATATATACGGGTCACTTGCGACCCAGCAGATTAGTGGTGGCCAGTTGTTAGTGTTGGAGAGAGTGGTGGTGGGCGGTGAGCGGTTCGCATGGGGGCTGACGCTGCATGCGCGGATGATCACGCAGTTGGACCATTATCGGTCCACGGGTGCAGGAGAGTTTGCATTTGGCTCGATCCTGGTAGCCTGGTTTTTGGAGAGGGTGTCGATGTTGCACCTGAGGGTTCTACTCAAGATGCCAGGAGCACGAGAGTCGCGCTTGAGGTGGTGGTCTTCAATTTTGGTTCACCACGGTGGTGGCAAAGGTGGCCATTACTTTTCAGCACAGGCAGCACAGATATGGCGGCAGATGCCGCAAGTAGTACTTCAGTACCCCTATGCTAGGGTTGACTTCCGGGGTGACTCGGACATGGTGCTGCCTCCAGGGGAGGTTTTTGACCATCGAGGTATGTTTTAGTATTGTGTATGTTTTTGGTTTATATTGTTGTTTGAGATATCAGTCCATATGTATGTGATATAGATGTTGATACTATCTGTTGTTTTTTGTTTTGTGTGTGTGAAGATGTGGCACCTCGCGGACGTGAGGTGGAGATGCCGAGAGCGTCGGCTCGTCGAGATCTGGAGAGACTGCCACATGGAGAGAGACGGCGATGGGATGATGTCACGGGTCGACCAACAGAGCCCGAGAGGGAAGCGAGGTGGCGTCGGTTCGATGACCCTGGTGCGGGGCCATCACATGCTCCTCCGGCGTCAGCCGGAGTGGACTTTGATGATATACACCGTCGTCTGGAGACGGTGTTGCAGGACGTGCCTGAGGGCATGTGGACACGGATCCAAGATGATAGCTTCCTGGATCAGTGCGTGGGGGTGCCACCACCATGGCGGGCCATAGTGCGGCGAGCAGCAGTGCTGGCTGCAATGACTAGTGGATGCCTGTCGCCGGGGCAGGAGGGTCCTGTGGGTGGTCCTCCACCACCGCCTGGGGCAGGTGGGGGGTGGGGCACCACCTCCTCCTAAGGGAGGAGCAAGTGGTGGTGATATAGAGGCCCCCTGATGTATGATGTATACCTTTTTGATTGTATATAGGCTGGTGAGCCGATTTTTGTACCGAGGTGCGGCGCTGGCCTGCGGGCATATGTATTTTTTGTATGTAAACATTCAGATGGCCTGATAGGCCCTTTTATATATACATGAGTATACATTTTTTGAGAGCCTAATGTTGTCTACATGTGTTTTTTGTTGATGATGATGATGTCTATTCTATCTATATGGTGTGACAGGATTTGTGAGATGTTTATGTATCTGTAGCTTGATGTGATATATGCCAATCTAACACCATGTTATCTATTTCATCTATTGTTTGATTCAATTGTCTTGGAATATGTGTAAATGTAATGGAATCAAAATGTTGAGATAATAATCTAACCTGTAGGTATTTTCGAAAGAGGCACAGATCATGTACATGATAAACATTGTTGAGCTGGAGAACGACTAGTTGAGAGTCGAGGAAGAAGCTAAGGTGGCGAATATGATGACGCTGGGCATCATCCAGGAGGCCAATGACCGCAGTTTATTCTTCTTGGTTGTTGGTTGCTGGTCCCAAACAGATGCCACTTGAATGTAGCATTTCATGTGAGGGGGTATATAGAGCCCAAGCCGTCGAAGCGAGATTTTGTGTCCAACGGTTGGCGTCGTCGGTGTAACCAATGTGGTAGGCTGGTGGAAGAAGCATCTGTCAATAGCACAAAGGATAGTTTAGACAAGAGGGTAGGAGAAAAAATATTAAAAACACTAAAAAAGAAGAAAAAATAACCTAAAGTAGAATGACTACTTCTAAGCATAAAATTTCTTGAGGTATAACCTATTGACGGGTTCCTTGAGGGAGAGGCCTTCGGGGGAGGCCAGGATGTATGCGCCTTTGGTGAGGCAATGTTGGATAATGTAAGGGCCATGCCAGAGTGATTAGAATTTTCCATGGTCGAAGGTATCATGAGCGATATCATAGGCCAGGACAAGGTCACCTTCGCGGAATGATCGAAGGTTAACATGGCGATCAAAGGTAGCCTTGGATCATTTTTTAGCTGCTTCGTTGTTCTGTAAGGAAGATCGACGATATTCATATAGAGACTCCACGTTCAGCAAGCGCTTATCCATTGGAGCAGTGTCAGGTAAAAGCTCAATGGCGGTGCGTAGGGTGGGAATTTAGCACTCGATGGGAAGAGTTGCCTTGACCCCATGGACTAAATGAAAGGGCGTGAAACTTGTAGCGGTTTTTACTGTCGTTCGATAAGCCCATAGCGCGAAAAATAACATATGATGCCAATAGGGTTTTATGTTTATTCACCATGCGCTGTAACATGGTCTTGAGGACCTTGTTCACTGCCTCGACCTGTCCATTTGACTGAGGGTAATATGGTGAGGAAAACTCGTGAGAGAAGCCTAACCGAGATGAGAGTTCGATGAATATCTCATTCTCGAAGTGTTTCCCATGGTCGGAAACAAGTTGGAGTGGTACTCCAAACCGGGATATGACGTGGTTAAAGAAAAAATGCGTTGTAGTGTCAGCGGTGTTGTTGAAGGTGGGCATAGCTTCAGCCAATTTGGTGAAGTAATCAACGACGACAACAATGTATTTGTGACCATTGCTGGAGGGGGGATTACAAGTCATAAAGTCGATGCCCCATTTACAAAAGGGGCCTACAGTAATGACAGGGTGAAGAAGAGCGGGGGGAGCATGGGCTTTGTTGGCATAGAGCTGACATTGCTCACATTGTTTCATGGCATGAATGCAATCATGAAATAGGGTAGGCCAAAAGTAACTAGCTCGAATAATATTTTGAGCAGTGGATATACCGGAAAGATGGCCCCCACATGCACCGCTATGGCAGTCGTTTAAGACTTTGTCGGCCTCGTCAATAGTCAAGCAGCGACAAAGAATGGTGTCGACGCCCCGCCGATATAGGATGTCTCCGATGAGGAGATAGCGGGGGGCCTAATGGCGAATACGCTGACGATCATATCGTGATAGGTGGTTACCGAAATTTTGAGTTCATAGGTAGATGAGGAGGTCGCCATACCAAGGATCATCGGAAGCGATGTAAAAGAGATGTTTGTCAGGAAAGTCGGTATTGGCAGGGGCACTAGGTGTGTCAGAGGGGAGGGTCGTGACAATTTCGGCAAGAACAAGGGCCTTCTTACTCTTAGGTGTTGAAAAATCAAGGTCATATTCCTGAAGGATAACGATCCATCGAGCGAATTTTTCGTTAACTTGTCAACGGCTGAGAAAATATTGCATAGGGTTGGAATCTGCGACGACCTTGGTGGTGCGAAGTAGAATGTAATGGCGCAGTTTCTAGACTGTAAGGACAACTGTAAGAGAAAGTTTCTCTTTGGGTTTATACTTCAAGGGTGGTCCTAAGAGGTTCTTACTAACATAGTAAATGACATGTTCATGATTGTCATCTCCGAGCTGGACGAGAACGCCGGCTACTGATACAACTAATGCTAATACGTAGAGGATGTAGTCGCGATTGTAGTCAGGTGCACTAATCAAAGGTGCATTTGAAAGCGCTGCTTTAAGATCGTCAAATGACTGTTGGGCATAGTCGTCCCAATGAAAAGGGATGTCATCACATAGTAAGCAAAGGAAACCATGTGCGCGTATGGCGTAATTAGGAACAAAGCATCTAAGAAAGTTAGCTTTGCCCTGTAGACTCTGAAGTTGTCATAAATTCCAAGGAGGTGTAATTTCGGTGATAGCTTTGACTTTAAGTGGGTCGATGGTAATGCCGCTTTGGGAAACGATAAAACCGAGGAGGCACCCTATAGTGACACAGAACACACATTTGAGAGGATTCAAGAGGATGTTGTATTGGCGACACCGCTGAAAGATGATGCGTAAATCATCGAGATGTTGGGTGCGTTTCTTGGATCGAGCTGTGAGGTCGTCCAAGTAGGCAAGGATGATAGTAGCTAGATCGTGAAAGATGTATGTCATCACCCGTTGGAAAGTTGCGCCAGCATTTTTTAAGCTGAACGACATGACACGATATGCAAAAGTACCCCACGAGGTAATGAATGTCGTTTTATACTGATCGGTTGGGTGGATTTGAATTTGGTTATAGCCATAGAATTCGTCCATGAAGGAGAGAGCCTCATGGCCAGCGCAATCATCGATAATTTGATCGATGAAAGGCATTGGAAAGTTGTCTTTTGGACATGCGTTATTTTGATTGCAAAAGTCGGTGCAAACGCAGATAGTGCCCTGTTTTTTGTTGACAGGTATAGGATTGGAAACCCATGAAGTGTAAGCGATGGGGTAAATAAACCCGGTCGTTCGTAATTTGTCAATTTCGTCTTTGATAGCCGCGGCCTTGGATGGGTGTAGCGGTCGTTGTTTCTGTCGAACTGGTGTGATGTCAGGCCAGGTGTCGATGCGATGCTCGACAATAGAGGGATCGAGGCCAGGCATTTATGTGTATGACCAGGCGAAAATATCCCTATATTCCTGGAAGAGGGATTTATATGCAGCGATTTCCTAAGGAGTGCAAGCAGCTCCAATGATGATTTCTTCGACGATGCCATTTTTAATGGAAATGTCGATTTTGATGGTGGGGGAAATGTTGGCCAGATTACCTTCTTCAAAAGCATCAGGGGCAAGAATGGGATTGTTGAACCAATCGATAGGCCCGGATGGGAGAAAATATTTGGTTTCGACCGTGTAAATGGGGTTTTGGTTAGGAGGCATGATGGCTTCCTGTGGAAGGAAGGGTGCACGATGATGTAGTGCATCCCAGGGAGAGTCCGGGCATTGTAGTTCTTCGAGTATTTCCTCGTCGCATTCGAAACGATGGGAATATAAGGGATCGTGAGGAGTGATCTCGGTGATAGTGTGATTTCCCCTTGATGAAGAAGCAGAGGGGGTAATGCTAGGAGACGGGGAGGGTTCACTCGACATAAACCATATGTTGAAGTACTGAGGGGTACCCGTGGTGGTTGGGTGGAGAGGTTTCGTAGGGGAATGAGCAGGAGAGTTGGGTGGGTTAGGGGGTAAATCCTCAGATACGTCATCTAAGAACCAAGGAGGCGTTGGGAGTGCCTCGGGTTCGGGAGAAATTACATGAAGATCCTCTAGTGGCGAGGAAAGGTCAATTATCACCTCTGCGGGTTGGTGATGCAGAGCCAATTGACGTTGCCTATATGTCAGGATCATAGGACACTGGTATGTAAAATGAGCCAATGAATCGCAGAGAGAGAAAGGGCATCTCATACATTCATTGACGGAAGTGGTGACATAACGAATTTTAGTGATAGTTGAAGAGGACGTAGTCGGGCGCGGGTTGTTCTGGAAGTTTTGGCGTACAACAGCTAATGTCTGTCGGAAGCGTGGCAGTGCCGGGAAATGATGGGTATAATGGTCGTATTATGAACAGATAGCACAAGAAAATTTGGTCCTCAACCCTTTACTACTGGAAGCTAGGGTGGTAGGAGTGGGACTAACAGTGGTGATGGTTGTTGTGGGAGTTTGATTGAGGGGAATCAAATTCTGTAATTCTGGTAGTGATGGGCAGTTGTTGGTTTGGTGACCCTCTTTATCACATAGTGCGCAAGGTGGTGGGATGCGTGGAGGAAGTGGAGATGTGGGCTCCTTCTTCTTTCTCCTGCCCCCAGCTGTAGCAGGGGGGTTAGGGAGTATGGGGGTCATGGGGGTAAGAACGGGAATTGTCATGGGGAGGCCTTCCTGTGGAGGAAGGGATGGGAGAGGGACCATCTCAGGTGGGTGTAAATACCACACTGGGATTTCTAACACCATATTAGGTAGTGTGAGTGTTGCGGCTACCTGGAAAGCTTCGATACCGGGTGGAGGGTAAAAGAAGGGAATTTGAGTGAGGGGTTGGGGAACTGTCTCCCAAATGGGACTATGCCCCTGAGGGGATGTGGATTCGTGGAATGTTGGGTCCGATGAGTGCATAGGAGGCTCCAGCTGGAGTGGTTCTGCAACTACTAAGACGTCAGGAATGACGGAAGCCTCCTGAGGAGGAAGAGAATCCTCCGTGTGAGTTCCGTTAGATGAGATGACGCATACTTGATTAGGGGGAAGGAGTGGTGGTGCTCCATGGTATGTCCCTAATAAGGATGGATCTTTGAAAATCCTAGGACCCATCTCGACGAGTGGGTATGTGTCGTGGTTGGTGTGGATGAGAGGAAGAATGTTATCGAGATTGGCAGATGGGTTATGCTCATAATGTGAGACTTGGCCAATGGTCATGATCTTCCCATTGTGGGGGAACATGATTGTCCGAAAGACGGAAGATGTCACTGCCTACATAGCATACATATAGCTACGTCCAAATAAGATATTGTAATCGAGTGGAGCGTCGATAACTTCGATGTCGACGAGAATAGTTTTTCCCCCGAGTTCCACGGGGACATTTTGAAAGAGCCCTTCAGGAGATGATGGTCTTCCGTCATAAGCTCGTAACGTGATGGTGGAGGGTATGAGTTCCGGGGAACCAAGTTTCTGCCATACTGTTTTGGACATGATGCATGTAGATGCACCTTCGTCGATGATACATCGATGAACGATGATGTTCCGTATTTTTACTGGTATTTGAATAGCGACCAAGGCGGGAAGACGAGGTTCGCTATTGTCAAGATCAAAGGTGATGAGTCGAGTATCTGCAGGGTCGAATACCCCCAAGGAGGAAAGAAGAGACTTCCTTTGTGTAGGAAAATTCTATAGGACTTCCAAGACTGACATGGCAGCTGGGGATTGTGCTAAGTCATCTACCAAACTATAATTATGAGATGCCCGAGCCTGTGGGTTGTGAACATTCCTGCGCAAGGGGATGTGAGGGATTCATAATGGTGGTTCGGCGAAAGGGCGAGGGATCACCAACGGGAGTCCCGTTGGTGTAGGTTTGTCTCTAGAGAGATAGGAGTAGACTCAGCTGGTGTCTGATACTGATGATTGCGTGTTTGCAGAAGAATTTCTTCCTCACTGGTGAGGAGAATCGTTCGCTCTACTGGATTGTTGGGGTTGTGGTATTGGCCCACCTGAGGTGGGGGATGCTGCGTGTCCTGTTGGGTGTTTATTATACCTTGATGTGGGATAGGATTTTGCATCACGGTGGGAGGGGGTTGTTGTGTGTATTGTTGTGGTTCCTGCTGAGGGGCAGGTTGTGCAGGAGAAGGGGGAAGGCTCCCAAAGTCTTTCAACCGTTTGAAATCAGCGATATGGGGGAAATGGTGAGTGTAATGACTAAACTCACCACAAAGGGAATAAGGGAAGATGGTTTTAACATTATTCCACCCTTGGCGTTTGTTGTTATTGCCCCCTTGGGGGTTTTGGTTCCCTTGGTTCTGGTTGCCCCCAATGGGTTGGTGCTGTGGGGGTGGATTCTTGCCTTGACCAGGGTTGTTATTATTTATGTTCCATCCTTTCTTATTGGCATTGTTCGAAGGGTGATTTGGGTTGGTTGTGTTCAACTGCTCAAAATTTTGGTATTGTTGAGCAGCAGAGGGTTGAACAAAATTTACCCCTGCATGAGGATGTGGGGGAGCCATGGGTTGTGGGGGACCAGGAAACAGAAAATATGGATTCTGTGGTGGTATCGGTCCATAAGGTACATAGGAAGGTGTGGTGCTCTCACTAGTACTATAAGTTGACGTTGAGAGAGTACCACTGTGTGGGGGAATAGGTGGATGTGTGGGAGGTGCTGGTGGTGGTCCACTGATGGGTGGAGGTATAGCAACAGGATATGGCTATTGATAAGGGGGTGGGGGGTAATATGAAGTGCCCCCATAGGCCAACGGTTATTGAGGTGTTCCATACATTGGTGGTGGTTGGGGTTGTGTACCATGGTGTGTGGTGGCACCTATTAGTCTGTCTGCTGAGTAAGACATCCCAGGTTTGTCTTGGCCAAATGGCACTGGTTTTGGAAGGTTAGGAAGTACTGTGTATAAGTACCATGACTGTGCGTAAATGAGATCATACTGTTGGGATTTACTAATGGCTTCCTCTTCAAATTATGGGAAGGTGGAAGCTACATCCTTTCCAAGGAGAGAGACAAGTGATCTAAGAAACCAATCGAGGCATTGTTGCTTGGTGGTTTCTTCTTTACACAAACTACGTCTCCTATGCCATTCATGAATGTGGTCAGTGATGTGGGTGGTTGAGGTCTGTTTAAAGTTAGGCAGTAGTTCTAGACCATTGTCATGGCAGATGGGTAATTGGAAAAATGTCAAGAAGGCTTTGGCCAATGACTCAAAGGTCCCATGGGACCCTGATTTTTCTTCGACATACCATTTGGTTGATGGGCTAGTAAGTGTGCGTTGAAATAATCGTAGTCTGATGGAATCATCCATAATGCTATTATAAGAGCACCATAGATGAAAGGTCATGACGTGGTTGGCGGGGTCATCCCTTGCCTTTCCTTCAAACTTTGGTATGTCTGAAGGAAGTTTTGTTGGCATTGTTGGCCACGTGGCGTAATGCAATATAGGATCATTCGTGAGTTTGGTGAGATCTGGTATGTTGAGAGAGGCCAAATATGGCATCTGTAGTGGAGTGGGAGGATTAGCTCCAGCCATAGTGTGTTGTGAACCTGACCCTTGATGGGGACTAGGTGGGTTGGTGCTCCCTCCTTGAGAGGAAGTGGGTCCCCTGCTTCCATGTAAAGGAGAGCGAGTGAAAGGATGACCTTGGGAAGTTGACCCAAGTAATGTAGAACCAAGAAAAGTTGATCCTAAAATAGTAGCACTCACAGGAGTGTGTGAAGGAGGTACCGATGAGCGAGTATGACCAAATACTCCCCTTAAGATAGGAGGGAGGTTGAACAAGCATCGTGAACGAAGGGTGTTCTATGGTTCCCCTATGATGTCAGACTAGTTATGTGAATGTGTGCAACAAGTGGTGAGAGAAATATAGAAACAAGAATATTTGCTATAACTGTTTACACAATATATATATCCAAATCAAACTGTAATCAGATGTGCATCATACATAAAATGAGAAAGAAGCATATATGTGGGTAAGAGGGTTTTGTCCGTGTGGGGAAAATAAAAATAAAGAAAATACTCGTGCCCTAGAAGACATAACGTCCTTCCTCTCAAATAGCACTGGACCTTCCAATAGTACTCAATAGTGGGGTCTGAAGTCACCGGAAGAGAAACTAGTGAAGGATGAAATAACTGGTTATAATGAGGGGTAGAGGGGGCATATCCCAAAAAAGCTGGCGATATTTCCCAATAGACACTAAAAATCCAATTGAGGTGCAATTGCAGCCCACAATTGCCACCTAGGTAGATGTCCTAAAGTTGGTCACTAGGTACCTCGGTAAAAGTGCGACATTTAGATTTTCGGCCTAAGAAATGGGTCACGGGCTGGATCCCGTCCAAGAGGTGGGTACCTCGAGGGGGGACACACAGAACAACTCGACCTCGGCCTTCAACCCTTCATGGGTATCTCCCTGCCTTATGGTGATTGGAACACTTGACTTAGAGGATTTGAAGTTCCCTATTTGTCAACCTCTATGTTTGAAAATGTGAGAACCATATAATGGGGAGTTATTTGAATGCCTATCCCCAAAATCCTACCTAGACTAAAAAGTTTCTTTTGGCACCTCCTGTGGAGGAAAACTTAGTGAGTTTTTAGAAAGTTTTTAGATGAATTTGTTTTGTGAGGCTGGGGGTGAAAACAAACCTCGTTTAATTAAAGGTGGGAGTGGATAGTCCTGTCAAGAAAAGATGGGGTTTTTTTCGGAATCCCTTTGGAGGAAACGTACTTAGACCTCCATGTTTCGAGAAGAAGCTATTTGTGAGTGAAAAGTCACTTTTGTGTGTGAGTGAAAGTGTGCCAAATTTTAGTTAATTGGGTGTCACCTTGCTGCATGTGGACTTTGCTTGGTCCTTACAAGAGTTTGATTACCTAATTAGCTAGATGTCATTGGTACAACCTTGCGGAATTCAAAAACCCTAGGAAGCTAGCATGTGGACATGTGGGTCTGTTACTATCCTTTAACTCCCTATGTGTGAGTTAATCTAGAAAAAACATGAAACTATCCTAGATTGAACATGTGGGCATGTATGGGCCCGTTACAAACCTTTAAACTCTCCTAGTTTTTTTTATCTAAGAAAGAAAAATTCCAACCACTATCCTACCTTTGTGACATGTGGGCATGTATGGGCCCGTTACAAATTTAAGATATGTTTGAAAAATGAAACTAAGAGGGGTCCCAAAAGGGCCTTTGTCCTCTCCTAAAGGTTTTGGAATTTTGTTAAGGGAGATGAGATTGTTTTAACAATCTTTTTCTGATTCTCAAGATCGCTTGAAGGCGCTAGAGAATAGCATACTCAAGGATTGTTACTTCAATTTCTAGTCCCAAATGTGAGTTAGATGTTATTAAAATTGATGTTCACTTTAGATTGTAAATCAAAGCAAGCCATCCACGTGGCAAAAAGAAAATAAGGGAAATTGATTTTTATCCACCTAAGTGCCTATGTTTGTTTGACTATCCCCTTTATAAAATGAGGGGTCTAAGTGTGGTGCAGTATTTAGAGAATGCATAACATCATTCTTAACAAGGAAAATGACTTTCCCCACATCCCAAGACCTTACAATGTGAAATTTAGTTCAGATGCGCAGCCCCTAGTGTATACAGAGGCGCACAGAGCGCCTGCGCGTTATCAGAATTGAGACGGAAAGCACATGCGCGCATAGAAAAAATTGTTGTTCAGGCGCATGTGTGCACGATGCGCGTCTGTGGGGTGGAATACCCGCGCACCTGTGACAAACGGCCAAGAAAGAAAAATTCGGATGGATTTCTCTCAATTCTCTTGTGAATTGACTGGTTAGCAGGTCGGCAGAGGCCGGTTTGTGCACCTACAATTTAAACAAACTAAAAGGAAAGAAAAATAAACCCAAATGAGGGAGGAATTGATACCTTCAGCCCAGTATGCTCGCCAATTTGTTTGCATCCTTTTCGTCGACTTGGTGAGAAAATCGAGGGTGCTTACATGCACAGTTGGGTCTTGCTGAGCATGACAGCTGTAGAGGAAAGGGTTAGAGAAAGAAAAGAAAAACTACAAGCAAGAATTAAATTAAAACAAACTAAAACTATGAGCATATGGATAAATAAATAATAAACACAAAAAGAACAATATCACCAATGTTTTTAGGCTGATCAATTGATGAAATCAAAGCACAATGAAAATGATCTTGAGGCCCTCACAAACTTGCTCTCCTTACAATAAGAAAATGAAAATGATGGTGAAAGAACTCCTACCACATCCACTCAATGGAGAGGTGGATAGCTCAATGAAATGGTGCCAATGTGTTATTGTCAAGGAGTGAGTCCCTAAAAAAATCTAGGCAGCATAACATTACATGAAATTCCTTGAGAAAATAATGTTTCTTCATGGATTTTTATAGCATAGCATTGGGTGATTATGTAACTCCTTTGAAGTCTAAAAAGGGGATCTTTAGGGCTTCATTAGGTCTTTGACTAGCCTACCATGCTGATTCAGCTCAGATTTGAGGGTCAAATTGGCTTGGGAGTTGATCCATAAGTGGTTGGGAGGCCGACCAATTCAATAAATGCACTGTTTAGCAGGTGCACGGGTTTTTGCGCTAACAGTCGCACATCGTGCGCGTATGCAAGCATGGTACGTTCTTATTCTGCGCATGTGCGCGCGCACCAAACTTCTGTAAAGCGCCCTTCAATTTTTGGTTACTTTGTATAGTTTTTGACCTTTTTGCAATGCTGTGAAATTAATTCAGTGCCATGAATGACTTCATTATTGTTTGACGATGTTGAGTTCTTGTCGCCATGTGCGGACGAAATTTTAGTGATAACAGGAGGGGATAAGTTAAGGAAAGGGGATAAGCTAGGGAGCTCGAGCCAAAAAGGAATATTATATTAATATTTCTTAAATCATAAAGTATGGATAATTATTTGTTGATGGGCGAAATTGACCGTCCGTCAACTGAGAGAGTGGAACCGGTCTGGGGTTGTCTAAATAACCCAAGTTGTTTGGAATGGACCACCCTGACGAGTTTAACGGCTTCGTTGGCCGCTCTAAGGTCTTTCAAGAAAACTAAAGAGAGAATTGATCTGAGCTAAGTAATCTAAAAGAAACTAAAACTAATTAACTAAAACTGATAAAACAAATTGAATTAAAGAAATTAACTAAAAACTAACTAATACATTAATCTAATTAAAACAAACTACTAATTAAACTAAAACTAAATACAACTATTCTAACTATTATATACAATCCACTAATTACTATTATAATAACTCAAATCAATTGTCTAATTTTCAGCTACAATATTACTTATTCACAAATGTACACTATAAACAATCTACAGATTTAATTAAAACATGCAAAACTCATGTGTTTTCTACCCTAAGACAGCCAAGAATCTCTTTTTGATTTTTGTATTTTTATGAAAAAGAAATAAACATTACTGAAATTAAACAATCTAATATATTTACTAAAATTAAACAATCTAATATAAATCTAATTATGATTATATGTGAATTAAACTACTTAATGAAAACAATAAACAACAGACTAATTGACCTGGAAACGCTCCAAGTCTGCCCTGTGTGTGATGACTTCTAAGCTGGTCGGAGGAGAACACTCGCACCGGTTGGTCCGTAAGCTTTTCATAAACGATTGGTTGTGTTGCTTCTTGAAGTGATTTACAGGACAAACAAGACATAAAAGAAAATCATAACAATCTTATGATTATAAATTCCTGCAATAAGGGAAACCTGTTATGCAAGGACTTATATATAACAATTCAATTTAT
>ML827053.1:0-28808 GCA_009831015.1 Picea engelmannii | reverse complement strand
CACTTTGTGCAATAGTTGGACACCCAACCAATCTCTTCTCCACTCTGTCAGAGTTATGGAATCAAATTTCATTCTCCAAAACAACACCATTAATTCCTACTCTAGTAGCGACACTTGAAACCATGGAACCTTTTTCATCCAAACAAAACGTTCTCTGAACCAAACATACATGTTCCATGTGCTCGAAGTATGGCCATTACACTCACCAGTGCCCGACTCTCCCTCAATTTCGAGAAACCCTAGTGGCATTGTGTGAAACTACATTGTATGAATCCTCGCAAGCACCACCCACCACATCAAATTTTACTGACATTCATTATGTTTCCATGTTAGTAAATGAATGAATGAGACTCCCTTGTGCATTGTGTGACCAAACATAACATTTCACATACATGTGTCCTCTCATTATCTCTACTCGAGCTCAAAATAGGACCACATTACCACATGTTCCCACACCAATCCCACCTCCTAATGACTCATCCTTGACAAAACCTCCACATGGAGGATATTCCATACCCATAGAAAGGTTAGACCCCTTACCTTTGACCCAACTTTCCATCCCCATACCTCCACCATCTGAATACTTACCATCGAATCCCTTGAATTCGCCCGTAAGTCTCATTCACGAGATTCTTCCTCCTCCAAATTTCCATACCCCACATTTGTATATGGATATTTGGTTCAATTTGTCGAGTGAAACCCCACAATATTCTCTCACATGTCCACCCACCTCGACCAGAACTGATGATCACCCGCCCTCATCTCATACACCTTCCATAGATTTCACACACCCGACCCCCTAAGTAGAATTTTAAGGGATGGGGGTATAATTTTTCCGCTTTCCTACAACTCCACGAATCCTCGAATGAGGAAACCATTGCCGTGTTCTCACCAAGATATTTCCAACGACTGAAAACTTGTCTGAAACTGAGTCTGGGTTCAAAATTTATGGCCTACCAAAGTTTTTGGGGCATCATTGGAAACGAGAAACTCAGGGCTTGCAGAAAAAGTTACAAACAACGCATAAACTCGACTAGAAAATAGAATACATGTCGGGCGACTGGAATTTATAATTGGATGGGTGAGGGATGAAATCATGATAGGGGAAACTGAATCCATGGTGATGAGAAATTTGAAAGTGGGCCGAATATTTGCACAGCACATTCGCGCGACAGGTACAATTCAAAGTGTGTGAAGTACAGATGATAAGAATTGCATAGTATACATGATATGAGCGTCATGATTTCTTATCTGTTCTGGCTTCATAATGAGCTAATGATGGTAATTATATCCATCGATGTGACCCTAACTATAACAACTTGCTTCAGCCTTTGGCACATAAGACCTCCTCTTCTAACATGACCCGACCTTTTGGGAAATGACCTTTATAATTTACACATGTTTGCTTTTGACTTCCATTCCCTACCCCAAGGGCCAACCGGACCACTTGCTAACTTTGACCCATTTGTTGTTCGATACCTGAACCCACATTCTTTGACACATAGACTATGACTTGACTAAGACTGATTCTAATTGAAAAATGACGACGCTAACATGATATTTGTGGCATCCTGCGCCTTTCTTTTGTGGTTGACGATGGGGTGGCCTTCCACCATTGTTTATGTCATGTGTTCTTATTATCCCTCAATTTGCAGTTGGTTGGTAATGTCCTTGAACAACACCTCCTCTTCATCATGACCTTGTTTTCCTCATTTCCTCATGTTTAGAAGGTGTTTCTGGGTTTTGGGTTTGTGCTACCTTTTTGGTTTGTGGAGCTCTGACCCATTTATCTTTGCACAATTGTCTAGGTTTACTCCTCTACCCTCGTCGGGCTAAGAAACTATGTCATCGAGGTAGTGACATCTTCTAGCTCTATGAAATTCTCGATATTTTCCATCCTTTCCTTTCTTCTTTCACCCTGTCAAGTAACCCTAACATATCACCCTAGAGCGCCAACCTTTGGAGGTTTCATGTTGTTGGCTAAGTAGTCAAGTGTTATCATTCTTACCCAATTTTTCCTAGTTTGAGATCTTCAGCTCTCTTTGTGATCTAAAATCGCTAAGTGTCGAGATGACTCATTCTTTCCACTCTTTATAGACCTAACCATAAATGTCTGGTCATATTTTTTCACTTTTTCCTTGCCTTTGCGCAATGCCCAATTTTTCCTGCATGTAGTCTTCCAAATTTTGTGACATCAGTTGTTGCACGTGACATTTTCCACTTTGCTATCGTTCAACCAACTTTATCCTCTTTTTGTATTTTTCTTCTTCTTCTTATTTTTCCTTTTTTCTTCCTTCTTCTTCTTTTTTCTACTTTTTATGTATTTTTATAAGTTTTCTCTCCTAATATATATTATTGTACACTATACACATGGATTTCTTATTGCGCTGCAACTATTGAGAGTGAGAAGGTTGATTGTCCCTATATAGTTTTAGTCGACTACCATTCACTATTCCTTTCATCTATGCTCCTGCCAAGTCCTTCAGTTGCACAGATCCTCCATATATAACATACTTCACTTCATATGTCCCTATCCAATGCATTCTGAATTTACCAAGATGTTGCAAAACTTTGTTGTCATAGAGGAGGACTAGATCTCCCTCCTTAAATCTCTTCTTCTTTATGTGTCTGTCATGCCAGAATTTTTCCCTTGCTTTCTGCACCTCTTGGTGGAATCTTGCTAGAATCTTGTCTGCTTCCAGTTCCATTAGTTGACTTAACCTCTTTTGTGCTATGTATCTTTCTGTCATATTTGTAATTTTTGCTACACACAGACTGGGTACCAAAAATTCTAATGGCACCACTGCTTTTTGTCCATACACTAATGTGAATGGTGTATGTCCTGTCAACTTCTTGCATGTGGTCATGTATGCCCATAATACTGCTAGTATTTTTAAATCCCTGTCATCTATGTTCAAATTATATATCTTGGTCAATGCATTCTCCATAATCTTGTTGAAATCTTCTACTGTACCATTTTCATGAGGATGATATAGTGTACTCTTCTGGTGATAGACTTAAAATTCCTCAGTCATATCCTGGATGGTACTATTAATAAAATGGGTGCCTTGGTCACTCATTAGAATCCTTGTAAATACAAATCATGTAATCACTTTCGCAAATAAGAAGTGTACTAATTTCTTTGCACTTCAATCCTTGATTGGTGTTGCTTCTGCCCATCTCATTAAGTATTATGTTGTAGTAATGATGTATCTATCTCTTGAACTTCTTGTTGGTGTATTAATAGGTCCGACAAAGTCTATTTCCCACTTGTCAAATACTTGAAGAGTTACTTGTGGTATTAGGGGAATCTCATCCCTCCTGTTGGGTTTTCCCACCCTCTGATAGAAATCACAGTTCTGGAAATATTCTTTTTCATCATTATGAACTATTGGCCACCATAAACCTGCATGTAATACCTTATGTGCGATATATTTTCCTGCATAGTATCCTCCAACTATACCTTCATGAGCTTCTGCTAAAACCATGGGTCGTTCATGTTCCAATACACACATTCTCAAGATCTTGTCTACACCCAACTTGTATAAATGACCTACAATGAGTTGATAGTCTACATCCCTGACTACCAAGTTTTTCTTCTGCATAGTACTAAACTCCTTTGGCGCAACTCTTGTACTCAAGAATTCAATGACATCAGTGAATTACTCATCAGATACCGATACTAAAAATAACTATGCATCAAGGAATTTGTCTTCTAAGTTAGTAGGTTCTTCTCCATTGGTTATCCTTGACAAGTGATCTAGTCCTAAATTCAACTTCCCTGGTTTGACTACTACTTAAAAATCAAATTCCTAGAACAATAATACCCATCTATAGATCCTCCCTCCCAACATTGGCTTGTTGACTAGATATTTGAGGGCAGAATGATTTGTGAACATTTTAAAATTATTTCCCAACAAGTAATGTCTTAATTTATGAAGTGCATACACCATGGCTAGGCCTTCATTTTATGTGGTGTTGTAATTCTTCTTTGATTCTGATAGCTTCCTACTTGCAAAGGCTATAGGATGATCTAAGTCACTTGCTCCTAGTTGCACCAGAATTGCTCCAAGTGTTATTGTTGATGCATCTACATTCACATGAAATGTATTTTCCCAATCTGGAAACACTAAGATAGGTGTTGTCCCCATCTTCTCCTTCAAGGTATCCAATCCCTACTGACAATCCTCGTTCCACTGAAATTTGGTGTCCTTCTTCAACATATTTTCCATTGGCACGGTAATCTATGCATACCCTTTGATAAAATTCATGTAGTATCATGTATGTCTAAGTGTGGCTCTTAACTGGCGCACTGAATTTGGTGGTGGTAAGTTTACAATTACAACAACCTTAGCAGGGTCAACTAGTAAACCTTGTCTGCACACTATATGTCCCAACAATATCCCAAAAGGTGTGATAGAAATGAATTTCTTGATGTTTAATGAGATCTGACATTGTGTGCATCTTTCCAAAATTAGTCTTAGAACTTACATGTGATCTTTCAAAAGACTAAAAATACTCTAGTCATCCAAATATACTTCTAATGGCTTATGTATGAAGTCTTTAAAAGCAACTATGACCACCCTTGAAAAGATGGTAGGTGCATTCTTCAATCCAAAGGGAATAACTGTATATTGGTAGGATCCCCATTCTATAGAAAAGGTAGTCGTATGCCTATCCTATGGAGCTATTTTGATCTAATGATAACCTGAGAATCCATATGTGAATGAATATGATTCTTGGCCTCCCACATTCTCCAAGACCTCATCTATAAACGGAGTAAGGACGGGATCATGTAAGCAAGCATCATTTAATTTCCTTAGATCTACACAAATTCTTATCCCTCCTTGTTTGATTTCCTAGAATACCATGGGACTGATGCATTTGGATTCCTCCACTAGATTAATGATACCAACTTCAAATAGTCAATCAAGTTCTGCTTTCACTTTCTTCTTATACACTGGATTCAACCTGTAAGGTTTTTTTCTAATAGGTATAGCATTTGGTTCTAGGGGTATCTTCATCTCACCTAGGTCATATCTTATTTCTTTCATCTCTATAAAGGTTGTTGGAAACAAGTCATTGTATTTGTGCAATAACTTTGTTATCCTTTCTAGTATTTTCTCATCTCAGTAGTCTCCAATGCTTTCCATTTTAGGGTTTTCTTCTGTGCCAATGTTGACTTTATTGAACTTAATTGGTGCACGAAATGATTATGGATCCATAGATGGACCTTCCATGATCTAGATGGATCTAGGGAACATCACAGAAGTTTCAAAAGTGTCCCAGGAGGCTTAGAATGGCCTCAGCAGGCAGAGAAAGGGTAAAATTCAAAGTTCCCAAAACTCAGTGAAAATGGCATGATCGTGAAGAGTGTGTCACAATATTTCCAACGATGCAAATGGCTAGTCAAATGAAGTTACGGATTGAACGATATTTGTAGTCAAATTTTGGTCAACCTAGCCCAGTCAATAAGGGATGAGTCAGCATCCGTATTGTTGATGTCATCATTTGTATGGATGACATTAGCATCCATACAACACATGTGGAAGGAGTAGAAAGGTGACATGTGGCATGCTGACGTCAGCATGATGAAGTGGCAGATGACATGGAAGTCTGCATAGATGATGTGGCAGCCTGATGGGGCAGTCCGTACAGATGACCTGGAAGTCCGTACAGTGACGTGGTAGGATAACATGACAGTCCATACAGATGACGTGGAAGGTGACATCAGCAGGTGAATGGAAAACGATGGGCCAATATACGGGTGCCATGTGGCTCAATCAGAGGATGCCACATGGCACCCCTGAAATTCCCAATGAGGGCATGTGACCGAATTTACAAAAAAATACATAATAGCAGACCCCGCCAAATCTGACGGAGGTCACACTATATTTGGAGGTTCCGCCAAGTTAGAGCATCGCCAAAATTTACGCCATCAGTTATAACAACATATCCGCCAAAGTTATCACCATCCCACCGAATCTGGGGAAAAAGATCCGCATGGTTATAACAAGGGGGTAAAAAAGGGAGGCCCGTGGGTTTGACCTCGGGACCTCCCCAACGAATAACTTAAATTAAACCCATTTTCCAACGAACCATTGGGGTCGAACTTGGTAATTCTGCCTCGAATAAGTATATAAGCCAGTTGTTGCAGAGTTTCGAAAATGGGAGAAGCGCATGCCCAGTCCGTACGAGGTCGTACAACAACACAAACTCTAATGCATTTAATGTAGAGTTGCATGTGGATCAAGGAAGAGAGGCTAGAGGAGGCATAAAGGTGATTGTGTCCGATGGAGATGATTTGGCAGTCGTTTTTAGGTAATTCAGCGATGCGAATCCAATGGCGAGGTCTATTTTTGCAGCAAATCTTAAGATGCGCCAGCTAAGTTTTGGAGAATCCAATGTAATCATGTTTTTAATTAGGATGTTTTGTCATTAAATATTGCAACATACCATGCATGTTACAGGTCTAAAGGAGCATCGAGAGACTGCAAAAAGGTAGCATGAGCAGCGTACTCCTTCTATTTCTTCTTTTCTTCTCTTCTTCCACATAAAACCAATCAGTTACATGTGATGGAGAAATTGTGGCACTTGCATGATAAGTGGCCAATGAAGCATTTCTAAATCTTGTGGTTTCAGGATATTTGTATGGGCTACATATTTGTGCTTGGATCTGAGCAACAGATCTAAGGCATTTGATGGCTCCATGATGATGGGGATCATCTTTTATTCTTCCTCTTTTTATGTATTGAGTATGTGGGAATGATGTCCATGTAAGCATCATGGATGCCTCATGAGCATGATAACTTGTGGAGATTGTATACATTCTTGATCACATTATGATCTCTTGTTTCCGTCACCAAAAAGGGAATTTTTCCTTACAACTTGTAAAGGAGAGACATCATTACAACAAGGAGAATAAAGCGGTCAAGCTTGGAGCATGACCCGGAGACGTCGCCCACATTGAGTGAACTTCGTTATCGAGGGAAGTGTCATATCCATTATGTGTATTATGTTCTTATGTTTCTTTCCTATGAATTTCCACGCATAGGATATTAAATGCAAACATGACATATAACACATAAGAAAAACTAAGGACATTTTATTCACTTTGAATTCAAGATTATAAGACTTCAACTTTACCTTTAATTGTAAATCACTCAAGTAAAACAATTTATAACTGACCCTTTTGAAGGAGTGACAAAATCAACCTATTATTGGAAACTAATCACCCCCCGGGTTCAGATCATGTGGTATCAGAGCAAGCTTGATACAAATTGTAGGTGTTGAAGATAAGGATGGCAAGGTCACCAAAACAGTTTTGGTTTGATGAGCTTCAACAGCTCATCCAAATGCTTCAATCAGAGAATGTTATATTGAAGACATTGTTACATGTTGCAGAGGAAGAGAACCGAAAGTTGCAAGAGAAATTGCAAGCCATGAAGATGCAGAAAGGGGAAGGCTCTACTAATGAGATGGTGATGAGACCATCTTGTGACCATGCCAATTTCACCAGTTATGAGAGATATTATGACAGTGCAAATGCATGCACACTTTTTCAAACTAGTAAATATGACCTACATGCATCCAAAAACCAAGGAGGATTCCTAGAAGCATCTTCCACTGATCCTTATCACCAGGAACAACTGGACACATCTCAAGAAGCAGACCAAGAGTCCCAGTTTGAGGTGGAGGTATATAATCCATGTGTAGTTCCTTTCTTTATTAATGTTGATGATTCTTTTGAAATCCTTGAACATCATGCTTCTTGCATCAACTTAAAGTTGATGAGAAAAATGGGATACGAAGGAGGAGGCCTTGGAGCCAATGGCCAAGGTATTTTGGATCCCATCGAGGTAGTGGTTTGGCCTCGATATGGAGGGATAGGCTATGTCCCAAAGGATGTTGGAGAAATCCCCAAAACCATTCGGAAAGAAGACCCTAGGATAGTCATTGAGACTCCAGTAGTTAGCAGTTCATAAGGATATGAAATTGATTCAGTGTAGGCCGAGAGCACAACTTCTCATGATTGAAGATTCGAGACATCTCCAGGGAGAGATAAGCATCACAATGAAAGAGTTGAGACCAACTCTTCTTTCCAGTCTGACTCCAAGGGAAACTCATTGAGATATAAGAAATCTTGAAACTCTAAAATGTCATTTGATTATAAGAATGTTAATATAAAACAGAGCTTGTGGCATCAAATACCATGCACTTTTTGTGGATTGAATAACCACACAGTGTCCTAGTGTTGGAATATAAAATCCTTGTGTAGGAAGGCTATGGAAACCTGGAGAAGGACGAGGATAGAAGATTTCTTTTCACACACAAAAAAGAGCAGGGGAAATGCACCTCTGAAGGAGAAAGGCTATTGCAACCATTGTAGTAGAGATGGGCATCATGATTCCACTTGCTGGGATTTAAATACAGATCTTCACCCAAAGAGGAACAAGAAGACTAGGCAGGCACCTCTGAGGGATACAACCAATCAGATAGTGTTGCAGGGAAATCTGCCACCAAGAAAAGACCAACTACCAAAGAAAGGACATCTTGATAAAGAGGACATGTTCGACATAATGGTTGAATGAATGGAGAAAATCCTTGAGTTAGTCGAGAGTTTCCATCTTTTTAAATCACATGTGGCGATTTAGACCCCATATAAGGCTATTATGTAAAAGTGATAATTGTTAATATCACTCCTTTTTCTAGAACATGTTGATAATGTTAGGCCTTGTGAGGTAGTTTGGGGTATGGGTTTCTTATTATAAGTCCAATGGACATGAAACTTATAATGTAAATACTTTTGGGGACCAAATTTCCTTTCAGTTGGGAGGCGTGATCTCGATGGATCTAGGGAACATCACAAAAGTTTCAAAAGTGTCCCAAGAGGCTCAGAATGGCCTCAGCAGGCAAAGAAAGGGAAAAATTCAAAGTTCCCAAAACTCAGTGAAAATGGCATGATCATGAAGAGTGTGTCACAAGATTTCCAATGGTGCAAATGACTCGTCAAACGGAGTTACGAATTGAAAGATATTCATGGTCAAAGTTTGGTCAACCTAGCCCAGTCAGCAGGGGATGAGTCGACATTTGTACTGATGATGTCATCATCCATACAGATGATGTCATCATCTGTACAACACACATGGAAGGAGAAGGAAGGTGACATGTGGCATGTTGACATTAGCATGATGATGTGGCAGTCCATAAAGATGACGTGGCAGGATTACGGGGAAGTCCGTACAGATGATGTGGCAGTCTGTAAAGTGATGTGGCAATCCGTACAAATGACATGCAAGGTGACGTCAGTAGGTGAATGGACAGATATGGGACAATAGCCAGCTACCACATGGCCCAAACAGAGGGTGCCATGTTGCACCCTTGAAATTCCCAATGCGAGCATGCAACTGAATTTACAAAAATATATATAATAGCGGACCCCGCCAAATATGGTGGGGGTCCCATTATATTTGGAGGTTCCGCCAAGTTAGAGAATCACTAAGATTTATGCCAATAGTTATAATATTAGATCCGCCAAATTTAGCGCCAACCCACCAAATTTGGTGGCAAATATCCACATGGTTATAACAAGGGGGTAAAAATGGGAGGCCCGCGGGTTGAAACCTGGGACCTCCCCAACGAATAACTTAAATTAAACTCATTTGCCAATGAACCATTGGGGTTGGACTTGGTAAGTCCTCCTTGAATAAGTATATAAGCCAGTTGTTGCAAAGTTTCAAAAAGGGGAGAAGTGCACACCTAGTCCGTACGAGGTCATACGATGACACAAATTCTAATGCATTTAATAAAGAGTTGCACGTGGATCGAGGCAGAGAGGAAAGAGGAGGTCTGAAGGTGATTGTGTTCGATGGAGACGATTTGACAATCATTTTTAGGTAATTCGACGACATGAATCCAATGGTGAGGTCTGATTTTGCAGTAGAGCTTCATATCAACAAGCTAAGTTCTAGAGAATCTAATGTAAGTATGCTTTTCATTATGTTGTTTTGTCATTAAATATTGCAGCATAGCCTGCCTGTTATAGGTCTGAAGGAGAATTGAGAGACTACAGCAAGGAAGCATGAGCATATTACTCCTTCTATTTCTTCTTTTCTTCTCTTCTTCCACATAAAACCAATCAGTTACATGTGACAAAGAAATTGTGGCACTTGCATGATACGTGGCCAATGAAGAAGTTCTAAATATCGTGGTTTTGGGATCTTTGTATGGGTCGTATATTTTTGCTTGGGTCTGAGTAGCATATCTAAGGCACTTGATGGCTCCATGATGATGGGGATCATTTTTTATTCTTCATCTTTTTATGTATTGAGTATGTGGGAATGATGTCCATGTCAACATCATGGATGCCTAATGAGCATGAGAATTTGTGAATATTGTATACATTCTTGATCACATTCCGATCTCTTGTTTCCTTCATCGAAAAGGGACTTTGGTATTACAACTTGTAAAGGAGAGACATCATTACAACGAGGAGAATAAAGTGGCCAAGCTTGGAGCATGACCCAGAGACGTAGCCCACATCGAGTGAACTTCGTTATCAAGGGAAGTGTCATATCCATTATGTGTATTATGTTCTTATGTTGCTTTCCTATGAATTTACGCACATAGGATATTAAATGCAAGCATGACATATAACACATAAGAAAAAATAAGGAGGTTTTATTCACTTTGGATTCAAGATTATAAGACTTCAACTTTACCTTTAATTGTAAATCGCTCAAGTAAAATGATATATAACTGACCCTTTTGAAGGAGTGATAGAGTCAGCCTATTATTGGAAACTAATCACCCCCCAAGTTCAGATCATGTGGTAATAGAGTAGGCTTGATATCGATTACAAGTGTTGAAGCTAAGGATGGCAAGGTCACCAAAACAATTTTGGTTCAATGAGCTTCAAGAGCTCAACCAAATGCTTGAAGTAGAGAATGTTGGATTGAAGACATTGTTGCATGTTGCAGAGGAAGAGAATTGAAAGTTGCAAGCAATTAATATGCAAAAAGGGGAAGGCTCTATGAATGAGATGGTGATGAGACCATATTGTGACCATGGAAACTTCACCAGTTATGAGAGCGAGCATGACAGTACAAATGCATGCACACTTTGTCAAACAATTAAAGATGACCTACATTCATCCAGAAACCAAGGAGGATTCCTAGAAGCATCTTCCACTGATCCTTCTCACTAGGAACAACTAGACACATCTCAAGAAGTAGACCAAGAGTCCCAGTTTGAGGTGGAGGTAAATAAACCATGTGTAGTTCCTTTCTTGATTAATGTTGATGATTCTTTTAAAATCCTTGAACAACATGCTTCTTGCATCGACTTAAAGTCGATGAGAAAAATGGGATACAAAAGAGGAGGCATTGGAGACAATGGCCAAGGTATTGTGGATCCCATCGAGGGAGTGGTTTGGCCTTAATATGGAGGGATAGGCTATGTCCCAAAGGATTTTGGAGAAAGCTCCAAAACCATTCGGGAAGAAGACCCCAGGATAGTCACTGAGACTCCAGTAGTCAACATTTCATAAGGAGATGAAATTGATTCATTGTAGGCCGAGAGAACAACTTATCATGATTGAGGATTCCATACATCTCCAGAGAGAGATGAGCATCACAATGAAAGAGTTGAGACCAACTCTTCTTTCCAGTCTGAATCTAGGGGAAAGTCACTGAGGTATAAGAAATCTTGAAACTCTAAAATGCCATTTGATTATAAGCATGTTAATATAAAACAAACCTTGTGGCATCAAAGACCATGCACCTTTTTTTGATTGAATAACCACGCAATGTCCCGGTGTTGGAAGAGAAAATCCTTGTGTAGGAAGGTTATGGAAACGAGGAGAAGGACGAGGATAGAATATTGCTTTCCACACACGAAAAATTGCAGGGGAAATGCACCTCTGAAGGAGAAAGTCTACTGTAGCCATTGTAGTAGAGATGGGCATCATGAGGCCACCTTTTAGGCTTTACATCTAGATCTGTACCCAAAGAGGAACAAGAAGACCGAGTAGACACCTCCGAGGGAGACAACCAGTCAGGCAGTGCTACAGGGAAATCCGCCACTAGGAAAAGACCAACTACCACAAAAAGGAAAACTCTATAAAGATAACATGTTCGACATAATGGTTGAATGAATGGGGAAAATCCTTGAGTTAGTCAAGAGTGGGCATCTTTGTAAATCACATGTTGTGATTCAAACCCCATAGAAGGGTATTATGTAAAAGTGATAATTGTTAATATCACTCCTTTTTTTGGCACATGTTGATAATGTTAGGCCTTGTGAAGTAGTTTGGGGTATGGGTTTCATATTGTAAGTCCAATGGACATGAAACTTATAATGTAAAGACTTTTGGGGACCAAAATTCCTTTCAGTTGGGAGGCATGATCTGGATGGATCTAGGGAACATCACATAAGTTTCAGAAGTGTCCCAGGAGGCTCAGAATGGCATCAGCAGGCAGAGAAAGGGAAAAATTCAAAGTTCCCAAAACTCAGTGAAAATGGCATGATTGCGAAGAGCACATCAAAATATTTCAAACAGAGAAAATGCCTCGTCAAACAGATTTACGGATTGAAATATATTCACGGTCAAAGTTTGGTCAACCTATCCCAATCAACAGGGGATGAGTCAACATCTGCACTGTTGACGTCATCATCCGTACAGATGATGTCATCATCCATACAACACACGTGGAAGGAGAAGGAAGGCGACACATGGCATGTTGATGTCATCATGATGACGTGGCAGTCTGTACATATGATGTTCCAGGTTGACGGGGTAATTTGTATAGATGACGTGGAATTCCATACAATGACGTGGTAGGATGACATGGAAATCTGTACAAATGACATGGAAGGTGATGTCAGTAGGTGACTGTAAAAAGATGGGTCAATATCTAGGCACCACGTGGCCCAATCATAAGGCACCACATGGCACCCCCGAAATGCCTAATGAGGACATGCGACTAAATTTATGAATAAATATATAATAGCGGACCCTGCCAAATCTGGTAGAGGTCTCTCTATTTTTGGAGGTTCCACCAAGTTAGAGCATCACCAAAATTTACACCAGCATTTATATCAGCATATCCACCAAAGTTAGTGACATCCCACTGAATCTAGTGGCAAAGATCCGCATGGTTATAAAAATGGGAGGCCTGCGAGTTTGACCCCAAGACCTCCCCAATGAATAACTTAAATTAAACCCATTTTCCAATGAACCGTTGGGGTCGGACTTGGTAAGTCCACCTCTAATAAGTATATAAGCCAACTGTTGTAGAGTTCCGATAAGGGGAGAAGCGCGTGCCTAGTCCGTACGAGGCTGTATGACGACACAAATTCTAATGCATTTAATGTAGAGTTGCACATGGATCAAAGAAGAGAGGCCAGAGTAGGCCTAAAGGTGACTATGTCCGATGGAGACGATTTGAAAATCGTTTTTAGGTAATTCGATGACGCGAATCCAATGGCGAGGTCTATTTTTGCAGTAGAGCTTCATATCAGCAAGCTAAGTTCTATAGAATTCAATGTAAGCATGCTTTTCATTATGTTGTTTTGTCATTAAATATTGCAGCATAGCATGCATGTTACAGGTCTGAAGGATCATCAAGAGACTGCAGCAAGGTAGCATCAGCAACTTACTCCTTTTATTTCTTCGTTTCTTCTCTTCTTCCACATAAAACCAATCATTTTCATGGGACATAGAAATTGCGGCACTTGCATGATAATTGACCAATGAAGTAGTTCTAAGTCTTGTGGATTTAGCATCTTTGTATGGGCTACCTATTTATGCTTGGATTTGAGCAGCAGATCTAAGGCACTTGATGTCTCCATGATGATGGGGATCATATTTTATTCTTCCTCTTTTTATGTATTGAGTATGTGGGAATGATGTCCATGTCAGCGTCATGGATTCCTCATGAGCATGAGAACTTGTGAAGCTTGTATACATTCCTGATCACATTTTGATTTCTTGTTGTCGTCACCGAAAAGGGACTTTGGCCTTAAAACTTGTAAAGGAGAGACATCATTACCGCAAGGAGAATAAAGAGGTCAATCTTGGAGAATGACCTAGAGACGTAGTCCACATTGGGTGAACTCCGTTATCAAGGGAAGTGTCATATCCATTATGTGTATTATGTTCGTATGTTATTTTCCTATGAATTTCCACACATAGGATATTAAATGCAAGCATGACATATAACACATAATAAAAACTAAGGTTTTATTCACTTTGGATTCAATCTTATAAGACTTCAACTTTACATTTAATTGTAAATCGCTCAAGTAAAACGATCTATAACTAACCCTTTTGAAGGAGTGACAGAATCAACCTATTATTGGAAACTAATCACCCCTTGGGTTTATATCATTCCACCTCTCTCTCTCCTTCAATCTATGTTATCTGAATGTTGCGCAGATCATATTCATTTAGTGCTTCCACTGAGACATGATAACATGAGAGTAAGTCTTTGACTGTCTGTATGTTTTGTTGTTGATACTCTAGTATAATATCAACCTTAGGTTCCTCAAAAAATAACATTCCCTGTATCAGCTTCAGAGATGAATCAATATTGGGGTTCTCATGCTCAAATAATAAAGTTACCACAAAATTTTGTTGAAATATTGTCCATTTTGTAATGTCTCTACACATATCCTGGTCTATGTACCAGTTCCATGGTATCCCTTCCAATGTATGAATGAAGTAATGAGGCCATTTCTCTGGTGCTTTCAAACTCCATTGTGTTATGCATTTCTCTAGGTGCTCAACTAGTCTTCCGCACCCATCATACTTCTGCAATGTATTTCTCTCATGTTCTATGTCAAATCTAATGTATAGTAACCTTTTAAACCAATACCAGTCTTGAATGGTTTCCTTATGTGCGCCCCACCATCTTGTTGGTGTTTCCTTGATTGTAATATCTAGGGATAAAAAGCTATGATTTTCCAAAACTTCCTTCTCATAATTTTTCAAGAATTCTTCTAAGTCGTTCAAACCATGAAAAGTGGGAGGTTCCTTGATATTTGTACCAACCCAACTTATTGCGCAGTCTATTCTTGCGCACCTCCTTGTGGAGACTTCAAGTAGTTTCTCCTACCAGTTCTCTAGACCTATGTCTAAGTCTAAGGCACATGATGTAATGCTTCTCCAGCTGAGTACTCCATCTACAATTGGGTTGACATAATCTTCTTCTCGCACAGTAGTCCTATATAACTGATTTATTTCTTCCAAGTCCAAACATGTCATCTCTACAAACATTTCTCCTTCTAAAGGATCCAATGGTGCAATCACTCTATATTCTCCTGATTCAAAATTCATTTTCCTTCTCTTCAAGTTGATCATAGCCTAGTTATAAAATTCCCAATCCAATCCAAGTAATTTTGGGTAGGGTGTTGTGCCATCTACTATCTCTATCACTTTTAATCTACCACAGTGTGTACTCCATCCAAGTCTACTAGCACACCTTTAAGTCGTCCAATTGGTAACACTCTATGTTGATTTGTTAATTTCAACTGGACAGGTGAATATCCTAATGTGGGTTCCCCCATACACTTCCATGTCTTCTTAGGTAAGACGTTTACTTCAGAGCCTAAATCAAGTATGATATCTCACATATTGAAATCCCCAATGCTGTCATTTAGCCTGAATTCCCTACTTGTTCTTCTTCTTGTATGGAGATGATTGATTGTCTTATGTTCTACCTTCCCTTATACTTTTGTGTTGCATATTTCTAGCAAATTGTATAAGACCTTAATGGATGATGGATCATTCAATAACTTAACACAAGATTGCAGAAAATTCCTTATGTTACTTTCTCTAAAATTTTTCCTTTGTTGATGTGATCCATTGAAGATGGAATTTCATACATTGGTGGATCCTGAGTTTGTTGTGCAATTGATGTAGACACAATTTTCTCTTTTAGAATCTCCTGTATGGCTTCCTTAAATGTTTTATTTTCCTTCCACACGTCAAAATGATTATGTGGCTCAGTATTCTTTTTGACCCACTGGTGTTGAGCTAGATCATGTTTTTTTGCATCAACGCCTATCTTGGATCCTTCTCGAGTCACTATGTTGATGTTTTTCCCATCATCCCTAACTTCTGCAGAAATCTAATGGACATTCTGATTGTTCTGGTTCATTTTTCCCTATATTTTTCCCAATAGTGTTGGGCAATCTTTTGTGTCATGGTCTGTTGCGCGACAATACATACATGTCGCAAGTGGAAGTGGACAATCTCTTGCATAATTTCCTGGTTGTTGACATTTTTGGTAGACCATTGGTCCTCTTCCTTGTCCAAATTCTCCTCTTCCTCGACCTCCATCTATGAATCCACCTTGATCTCCTCGCGGTGCATTGTATTGGGGTACCTAGTTATACTTCACGGGATTATATTGTGGCTACGCATTGTTGTACTGTGGCTGTGGGGGATTGAATTATGGTTGTACATTGTTGAAATGCAATGTAGATTGGCCTAGCATCATCTCTTCTTGCACCATTTAGGTTTCTAACGTTATTTCTCACATCAATTACAACATTCTATAGTCCTTATCATCATGACTCACTGATTTTCAAAAATTGTAGTACGAACTTTTTGGCATTGTCTTATACTTCTGCATCATTGGACAATGATATGGATCATTCCCATGTGTCTTACAAATATCGCACAATGGTCCTCCTGTTGGAAAGGGGTTTGGAAACCCTCCTACCAAGTACTACGTAAAGGTTGGAAATTCATTCCTATAATTTCCTTATGTCATGCATAACGTACACCAAACAACTTCTCTCTTCTCTTTCTCATTATTCTGGTTCAATTGAAATGTCAGATTCTTCAGATCCTCTTTCAACTCCTCTATTGTTGGATCTTTCTGTTGATACTAGTTTTCTTCCAACTGCAAGATTACTTGTAGGGACTTTGTCTGAGTTTGAAAATTTTGTTCTCTTAAAGGGTACTTCAAGTGTGGTAATAGTGATTTCACAAACAGGGATAATTTTAAGGATGGAAATTTATATTAAAATGTAGAAACATGGGCTAATCTTACTAGTCCTTAATATGAAAAATGTAAAATGTTTGGCAATAGTTTTGTAAAAATATTCAAATTTATAATGATTTTATATAGTTTCTATAATTTTTTGGCAATTTTTAAGGTAAAATAATTTTATCCTATGGAATTTGGGCGAATCGTTTTTAGAAAAAAATGGAAATTGGTGAATCATGTTTTTGTAAAAAACATGGAAAATTAGCCCATTGGCGAAATTTACCCCCTAAAATCATTGATGGTGCATAGATACCCTATCTCTTACATGTATCATTGCCTTCTTCAATCCGACTGGGTGAAATTTCCCTAGGTGATTTACTTGACCCCCACCGGAACAAATAATTGTCGACCACATGATACGTACGATTGGTATTGTATGTGTACGATTGATGCTCCTTTGATGACTATAAACCTCTAGAATTTGATTAATTTTTGGAGGTAGCTTACGAAAACCTGACTTGGTGAAGCTAGACTTCTTGTTGTGGTTAAATTCCTCATCTACCCTTTTCCTTTGTATATTTCTTGCCTTGGATCTTTCCCTCTATAACCGATGGGAATCTTGGATGAATATGAAGTTATGGTGCTTTAGAAATTGTAGGAGATTCATAAGAAAAATTGCATTGCCTTGGAATAACCTCACAACCAACTCCCTTCAGAGGTCACTGACTTGTAGAAAGTCATTACACAATTGCAGATTGGTAATCAACACTTGAGAAGTGAACTGAAAACAACCCATACCTAGATGGAAGATGAGGCTTCCCTTTTTCAAACTAGCCTTTTACAATGGTTTGATGAGAAATTTAGGAAATATTTTGACCTAGAATAGACAATGGAAACCATTTTTCAAGATCTGGTAGATAATTTTGGCAATAAAATAGATCTTGTTGTTGATCTTGAGAAGGAAGTGAAAACTCTCTCATACAGAAAATATTACCTTAAAGACAGAAAATGAAGGACTCAAAAACCAATTAAAGACTGAAGAAAACATGTTCCAAATTGCTATGGCTGAGCAATACAAGGGTTATTGGCATGAATAACACCATGGAAATATTTTTCCAGACTCTTGCAAATGAATTTCAGGACAATTCTGACCTTCTTGAAGACTTGGAGGAAGAAGTGAAATTTCTTCCTCATTCAAATACTTCCTTGGACATGGAAGTTAATCAGCTAACAGAAACAAATTCTCAGTTGACTCCTGAGGTTTCCCACCTACATGCCTTTGTTGATGAGATTCATGAATAATTTTCTCTTCTTGAAGAAGATAAAAATAAATTGTTTGGAGAATATTAGGAATTAAGAGAAGATTATGATGCCATATTTATTTATCTAACTATGAAGGATGAGACTATTCAAGGCTTGCAAAACTACAAACAAACCTCGAAGAACAATTTTTTTGCCTGCATAATGCATAGAAGAATGTCGAAAAGAATATTGATGTTGTTGGGTTGTTAGGCTCACCCATTTCTTCTCCACCCTCTAATTATCTTTGTGAGAAAGATGGTGTTGATTTATGTATTAATACTGATGATTGTGTTGTTTCTCTTAGATTTTAAAAACACACTGCAGGTATAGGGTCTCTACTACTCAGCAAGATGGGATATACTAGAGGTGGACTTGGGAAGAATGCACAGGGTATTGTTGCTCCTATTACACCTGAGATGAATTCACCAAGAATAGGTCTTGGATATGATGTTTTTGTTGTCTCCTTGCCTACACCTACCCTTGTTGCAACCAAGGAATTTTTATTTCATGTAGGTGGAGTTCAGACTGATTTTCCATAAGAGAAATTTATTATTAATTGTGTTGAACCACTTGATAAGATTTTTGTTCCTAACATGCCAGAATATGAGAATATTTTTACAGATGACCCTGTTGTTGATATACCATTTAGTTCTACTCCTAAGAGTATATCAGACCCTAATATTATATATCATGATCAGTGCGCATAGAAATTTGTACCATATCAACATACTCACAATCAAAATCAAAATCGAAGGAATGGAAATTATTCCTTCTGATATTTGCAGAAGAGATGTGAATGATAGAACTCTGGACCAATATCGACTACCAGGATAATCTATGTTTGGATTGATGATTGATCATGGGTGTAACTAATTATATGTTTAAGGATTTCCTACCATTGTGTTTCTTTAGTCGTACAGATGTAAAACATTCCTCTTCCTTATTGATTGTTTTGTAGTGGTATACCACCAACCTGACATGGCAGGCGATTGGAATTCAACTGAGATATTGGTTGACTAGGATTCGACGAAATATAATAGTCGATTGGAAGTTTTTTGACTGTACATTTTTTGACTGAGTTTCGACTAGTTGTTTTCTACCACCTCATGTTTCAAAGAGGATATATTATTGATACTTTGATCCCTCAGTTGTGATTAATCGGGGGATTCATTGAAGTTGTTCATGTGTAAACCCAACTTATGTTCTTGGATTTGTTGAGACTGAATTAACCATGTTTTATCATGTTTTTGGGATTTGTACTTATGCTTATTGTACATGATACAAAGATTGTTGAATTGATTGAGACTAGTTATATTGGTCCATGTCTTGTCTAGTTGACTGATCGAATGGCTTGTGTTATTTTCTTGTCTATTTGACTAACCGACTAGGACCGTGTTTGAACAAAATATTTTGCAACCAGTTTGCAATGGATGGCTTCCTTTTTTCCATGATCCATGTTGATGGTGATCAAACTTCCTCAGGAGTGTTGTTGTACCATATTGTGATCAAATTTTGTAGTCCAAACAAATTTAGGGGAACAACTGTGTAAATTTATTTTCCTCCAAGTTGAGTTTACAGGGGGGTGTTAGAACATGTGGTTCCATCGTAAACCTCACCTTGTCAGTTGAGTGGTTCGACCAATTATTTGGTTCAACAAACAACTAAATTGTTGGTTGACCAGTCACCATGTCCACTTAGGATCCTATATCCACATATTATGTACAGGTGCAACTGAATCCACCTGATATTGTTGGTTTTGTCCATGAACGAAACCTATTTATAGACAGTCCTTGTGATCATTCTATCATCATTGAGAGATCTGTTTTCTCTCTCATGGAGCGTGCTCGTGCTTCAATGCAATGTTGTCTTTAGAAACCACCACCACTCTCGAATATGTTCTTCTCTATGGTTAATGGTTGTCCCAATAGTGGAATCATAGCCCCACATCATTTTCATCCCTATTGTATCGCAACAAATGATCATTGTTTTTATCAATCATTTCAATGTACATAATCCATAGTTTATCCCTCAACCATTTTAATAAATAAGGGAACTTCGCCCCAACATATCGACTCAATAGCCTAATTCACATTTATACAATTACATTATAATTTGCAGGAATTAAAACTAGGGATGTTACATCTTTACTTCATATTGGAGGCATTGTCGGGGGTCATGGTGACCTATCCACTCTTGTATCATGGATATTTTGTGAGAGATAAAATCATTATTTTATATTCTTAGGGTTTTCAATGGATGAGAAGGGTGTTTTATCTCTCATATAAATAAGAGAAGCACTTGTCACTTGTAAATTATTACCACTTGTGGAGAATTACCACTACTTGTCTACCACTTGTGGAGAATTATCACTACATGTCTACTACTTCTTTCTCTCTTATGAAAATCACTATGGATGGCTAGTTAGAATGAATTTTTGGAGAGGATGTCTTGTGGATGCTTTTACTTCTTCGTGGATTTTCATTTCTAGGGTTTTTATGGATGAAATATTTCTTGGGTAAGTGGTCTCACTTTATCTTGTGGTTTTTTTAATGAATGAATGTAAGTATAATTATGTTTCTCTAGTAATTGTTGTAAATTCTCGTGGTTATTTCTTGAAAAAACCCTTCTTGTCAAAACTTTTGGAAGGTTACTAATGAAGAACCTTCCCTTTAACCATCTTTCAATACCTAGTAAGATACTAGGAGTATATTCTAGGGTTAGTAGTGAACAACCCTAGATCCAGTTACATCTCTTAAAAGGAGTCTGTGATTGACCTCATATGCCCAAAACATTTAGTAGGCACTAGTATTCTCCCAATAATCAATCACAAAACTCAAACTGCAAACTTGTATTTATTGTTTTAAGGTTAATTAGGGTTACATGACAACAATATATTCATTTTTATCCATAAAAAGGCTAGACATTTTGGTATCTATGCATGCACTTAATTTGAAAATAATATTAAAACCTTAAAATTGTTTTGACCATTTTTATTTCATCCTAATTAGGGTTGGATTTCTAGGTTTTTTTGGCTATTATATTCATTTTTATTTTCAGATTTTTTTACTTGGATAGAACCCTAGTTTAATCCATCATTTATCCCCATTTCCTCATTCTTTTAATATTTGTTCAAGAGATAAATTTATTGTTTCTTTCATAACTTGTATTACTGTTGTAATTCACCATATGTCTTTCAAGTTTTAAAACAACCAATACACTTTTATTCTTTTTTATTGTTTGGGAATCCTCTTGTGCTGGAAATTGACCTGGAAAACCTTCTAAATTTCCATAGATCATTATCCACTCAAATATAGAAATTTCATAAACTTACCACTTTGTCCTTACCTTGATTATATTATTCCATTGGTAGTAAATTGAGTAGCTACATGGGAGTCATAATAATTGATTGTGTCTGGTCTAGGGATTCCTTGAGGCTACTAAGGAAGCCTCGCTTGTGTTGGATTTATTCCTTCACTAAAATGAGGGAATTTGTTTCCTAGGTGAAAGTGGTGACATATTTTGATGTTCCAATAGTATTGCAACCATGTGAAGGCTTTGCACTGGGGTGATTGATTGTGTGGTAACAGGTAGAATCTTGAGTATGTGAAGGCTGATGAGTCATATTATATATAATATATGTCTAGTTGCACCAAATATATATGCATATCTCTAGAGACGTATATTATTTTGTACTCTTTTGTATGATTGGGTTACAACAAGTATACTCCCTACTATATTCTAGAATATTTTGTAACCACTCTAATCGCCTATACTCATGAGGTCTGTAATGTAATTAAGAGAGTTTAGAGAGTTGTTGAAGTTGTCAAGTAAAGTGTTAGTATTTGAGAGTTGTGTGCTCTATCTTTATTTTTTTGTTGAAGTTATGTAATATCATTGATCTGAATCTTAGGGGGGATTATAGCCTGAATTCGGATGTACAAGTCATAAATTCATATTTGTATGTAAAATGGAACTTGATAGATATGTAATTGATGGAGTCAAGCCTAATCAAAGTTGACTTTGTCAGCAAGACATGTTATAAGAAGAAAATAGGAAGAGAGTGAAGATCGGGAAGGAGATGTCTCAAAATTGGCATCATCGCATGTAATATTTCTTCTTAATGGAATCCTTCTTCTCCAAATATCTTTCTTTCTCATATTTTTGTGGTGTATTCAATTCATGTATTTTCATCAATGTTGTTGTGATTAATTTCATGGAAAATTTGTATGTTTTCTCTCCTCTTCTCTTGGAATTCAAACCTTCTTGATCTTATCCCTCAAGATCTGGATCATTTTTATCAAATTCGGTAACCACTCCATGGGAACTTGGGTTTGAAGCATATTTTGGATTCAAATATTTGCAACAATATACAACCTCCTTTTGGTACTCTCAGAGTATATTTGTTGGACCATACACTGTAACTATCACAATTGGTTCACATGCATTACAAGGTTTTTTTTTCCTTGGACCTTCATTCACTGTTGCAGGAGCATCCTTACATGGATTCACTACATCCATTGGTCTGCAACATTTTCATAAATTTTGCATGGTTTACATGCTTCTCATAGAGGTTCCATGACCTCTACAACAACCCATGTTTCTCTATAAACCCTTGGCATCCTTGTGGTCCTCTGCACTTGGTTCCCTCAAGTTCAACATTATTGTAGATTCATACAACCACTTCATGGCTTAAAAAAATATACATGCGGTATTTGGAAGCTTGGGCCACCTCATTTCATCCCTTTCGCATCTTACACATAGTTGTATGGCTGCCATAGAAGCAAAATAATGGACGGAAGGTAATTTATCCATCTTATGCAAACTTTATAGAGGTGCCATGACCTCTATAGAGAATTTCAAAGGGAATATTCTATCTCATTTTAAAGGATTCTTTGTTGTCTCAAAAAGGTTTTTTACATGTTTTCATTCCCTTTCCTAGTTTATGAGATAGCATTAATTCAAGTATCAAAGGTATGTAAACAGTGTGACTTCGCGTACCTTGAGTTTCAAGAACTTTCTTAGTCTATTGACTGCAACAAAGCAAGTATCTTATATAAATGGAAAGATCTCTTTGATACTTAAAATAATTCTTCAACAAAATTTGATTTCATCATCTGTAAAAAAAAATCTATGAACAAAATTGCAGCTAGAGGTCCATTGCCAGAAAATAGAATTTTTTCATTTCAATTTTAAAACTTTTTGGATTTATTAAATCCTATTGTAATTTTTTTACCCATGTAAAATACCCCATAAATTATAATTGGTATGAAAAACAAGATTTCCACTACCAACTTTGTTATGGGTCATCCATAAACCCACAGTTATGGTTTAACCACACAAAACCCTATCTTTGTTGGCACTTGACACATTATAATCATGATGGTATGATGAACATAGTGCAATATCTCTTTTTTTTAGCATGGGTGAAATGATGGGGACCATCATTTTCTAAGGGGGGAGGATTGATCTGAATCTTAGGGGGGACTATATTTTAAGTTTTGATGTATAAGTCATAAAGTTGTATTTTTGTGTAAAAGGAAACTTGATAGATATGCAATTTATGGAGTCAAGCCTAATCAAATTTGACTTAATCAACAAGATACCTTATAAGAAGGAAATAGGAATAAAGTGAAGGTCGGAAGGAAAGGTCCCAAAATTGGCCTCATTGCATGTAATGGTTCTTCTTAATGGAATCCTTCTTCTCCAACTCTCTCTCTCTCTCTTTCTCATATTTTTGTGGTGTATTCAATTCATGTATTCTCATCAATGTTGTGATTAATTTCATCACATATTTGTATCTTTTCTCTCTTCTTATTTTAGCATTCAAGCCTTATATATCTTATCCCTTAATATCTATATCAATCATTCATGGTACTAATGTAATGGAGAATCAATTTTCTCATGTGTTTTCATTCATGTTGTCACTCATGTGTTTGTAATCATGTTGTACATAGATGATTTGTATGCACTTTTAATTGATTAAATGATGTGAGTAATGTTACCCCCCAACCTAGGGGTAACTAAGGAGATTATGTATCGAGGTCCATAGGTTGTAGACATGGAGTGAAAATAGCTAGATGGCTAGATCTTAGCCTTGGAGGGGCCCTTCTTTTCATTGATGCATCCTACACATCGCCAACAGTAGCATCCACCACACTAGCCTAGTCCCAGAAGGAAGTGGGACTTTCTCCATGAGGTAATGAGTATGGTATCATGGTACATATCACTCTGATATTTAAATCATTTGAACATGTTGCAATTAATCTTTCTTGATTTCAAAACATTTTCTTGGAATTTATTCTCTTTTCCTTGTTTAAACTTGATGGGGGGTGTCATCATGTCCTAGTAAGTTGATTTCCCTCAGGAATAAGTTGCTACTGGGTGGTTCCTTGAAAATTCATCATTCATTCCCTACCATAATTATCACTTTCCATACCTTTTCTCTCCATATCCCTATCCTTTTGGAATCTTCGGGAGTATTGACCCAAGAAGGGATTGTACCTTACCTCATGGGAAGAAGGGGCTAAAGGCCCAGAGGGTAAAAGTAGTTGGAAAAAGATAAAATACAATCATAAAACCTTTGAGATGCTTCACCCAGAGATCCCCAAGAAAGAAATAAAATTCTTCTCTATAATAAATGGGGGACCCACAAAATGAATGGTGATGAATATTCAAGGTATTAATTGGGGGATAGTAGGTCTCATCATGAACTGACCTATCGTGATCATAAGTATTTAGTAGTATGTCATTACCATCATATAGTCACGAAGCCAAGTTAGTGGCTCTCAGTTTCATGATTGAGGGAAAGGGGGTCTCGTGACGAGCCATCCTTATCATCTCCACGAGGTATTTGTGAATGACATTGGTGTATCCGAACACCAAGCCAGGACAATGACCTCCACCTAATTCCTTGAAACATGAAATAAAGAGCTAATAAGAATAATGGAAAACAAATGGGCTTGGAAAAATTGCATTACCGACAAAGGGCAGTTCACCCTCTACAAAGGTGCCCATAGATAAGACAATACAAACCCTTGTATGTCATGAACCCCATTCCAAAGAGTTTACTCCGCATCATATCACATGCACACATGATTGGGATTGATTCCACCTAGGAAACACCCTAAACCTAGGGGTTATTAACCCAATAGGACATCTTGAGACCCTTTCCAACCTAAATTTGGCAAGTTGTATAACATCGTTGAGCATTTGTTTGGGTTAGGGGGGTTTGATGCACACGATTGGGTGCTTTGATTATTAGATGTGATTTACTTTCTATGATACCTGTGACTCATGGACCCCTGGAGGGCATAATTGTTGTCTTTGTAGGACTTTTACTGGTGGACAGATATTCATGAGGAGATGACTAGTTTAGACCTTCATGAGGGCCTTGAATCCCAAGAATGGATGTTGAGACCCTAGGTTTGGGGCAATATAGTGATGACCATATTGCATAGTGAAGGAAGAGGTGTTTAATTTGGAGGCACCCTAGCAAGCCTAAAATGATGAGGGGCCACCCTTCTCACCCAGTCGTTGGCCTTTGGAGACCTTGAGCGTTACCCTAGTAGCCCCATGACATCACTTAGGGATAGGGTTTGACATTGATATGATGTTGGGTTGTAATTATGGCACGTGTGGCATGGAGGAGGGCCTTTGGAGGTCTAATGCTTGGCTAGAAGACTTCAATGCTTCATGGATAAGGCCTAACGTCACCCTAGGAGGGATGGTCTCACCCTTTTTAGGTCAATTTTTTATGTAATTTTATTTAATTTTGAAAATTTAGGGAAAATTGATCAGGTCAGACCTATAATTTTGAACTAAAGTTAATTTTAGGCCAGATTTTGGTATAAATACACAAAAACTAACATTCATTTGGACATAACTCTCCCATGAGAGAGAGAGGACTGCAATTGGTGCCCTTTTTAGGGTTTATTGGCTGAAATTATGAAGCACACTTGTTTTGGAGGCTAAATTTTGCAAGTTGGATTATTTTTGGTGTAGTTACTTGGAAATCTAGGGTTTTATTGCTTGATTATTCTTGGTGAAGTAAGTAAATATGAAATTGTCATTTTATTTTGAATTCTTATGGTATATTTTCTTATTCATGTTAAAGATTATGAAATTGCTTGCTTGACAAACCCTAGCAATAAAGGACTTAAGGTGCTACTTATTTTCTCTTCATTTGTTAGACTTTACTTAAGTGATTTGACCTAGACAAACTTCTAAAGTCATAAAGTGCTAGCACTTTAGAAGCCATTGTCTAGTTGTTGTTGCACTTGATATCTTTCAATAGTCCAAGGAGGAGGAAGGAACTAGGGCCTAGAAGTGCCTACTATGTAACTTACGTCCCTAAAATTTGTCCCTTAGAGGACTTAAGGTGCTACTCCTCAAAGATCCACTTTATCTTCTTAGACAAATATAATCATTACTGTCTCTCCAAGCAATTTGTGCCGAAAAGTTTGACTCCATAACCCTTAAAGGCACTAATATCATCTCTCTTTGATTGGTTGATCAAACAAACATTTGAACCTTAAATTTGCAAGCTTTTACTAACTAAAACTAACACTAACCTAGCCTAAGAAACTAACGTTATCGATGATGTTATAATTTTTTTCTACAACCATAGTAAAGCAGCTAACTTTCAGCATACTCAACAATAAATTTTATATTTTCATTGTCTTTTAGAGCATTTCTGAAGAATATTTCTTGCAGTTGTTACACATTACTAATTGTTGTTGTAAAACCTGTCTATTGTTGAAATTTTATGTCAACTAGCATTTACATCACTGGTTTATTGTCTTATTGAATCACTAATATCATTTTGTACTTGAAACTGCCATATGTTTTCTTGTTGTCTTGTTCCAGGAAGTTATACTTCATCCATTACATTTGCTTCATCTCTTAAGACATAAACTCAGCAATACCTTTTGACTTGAGTGACCAGTGAGAGAGGGGTTATCTTTGCATCCTTTCTTTAGTTTCATGATCCCTTTAGGTCACTAGGGACGTCTCCCTTGGGGTAGTCTTACCCTACTCCTAAACAGAAATGAGTTTCTTATTAAGGTGACAGTGATAGGTCACCCCCTTGTTACGCCAATATTGCTTGACTTTTCTTGGGCTTTGGGCAAGTACAGATTGCACGATAACAAGTATTATTAGTTTAAAGGAATGTGACTAAAAGATAATTAAAGTAATACAACCCCCATTAAAATTTTTAAACTTTGTATATTAATGATACGAAAACTATCATACATTACTCGAGTGAAACTTCATTCCTCCTAGATGGTTGAATATGCGAGTGCATTGGGCTACATTAGGTCTATGTTGGACATATTTTGCAGATCCTAAGTCTATCATAATGCCAACAACATGGTTTTGTTATTGGGACCTTAACTAAAGAAAAGTAATAGATATGTGGTGGATGTTGAAGAAGGTCAATATTCAATATTGGATCAAAGGAAGGATTTATGAATTTTCTTGTTAAAAAATGCATAATTAGGGGAGTATGTTGCAAGATTCAAAGAGACTCACTTGTTTGAATGCTTGCACAAGGTTTTTTTAGATAAATTTCTGGTGAAGTTTTATGAATGGATAGAAAGGCTCATGGGGAAGCATCGACATTAGCACTCTTCATGTAGAGTTTAGTGGATTGTTAAGAACTTGGTAAGGATTCAATGGTATAACAATAAATTAACATGAATAGTTAATTTTTGGTACAAATGTGTAGTAAACGTTTTTTCTTTGGATTTTTTGGTAGAATGACATCAATATTTGAACAAAATGTTAAAATTCATTAATAAAGTACCACAAAACACCAATAGAAGAAATATTGGTGTGGATAAATATGCTAGTGGTGGAACATGTTATGCTACTTATCCCATGTAAACCCCATGTGGGGGTTATATTAATAGGATGACCTAATGGAAGATTCGATTTTATAAGTTGCTTGAAGGATCAAAGATGGTAAAGGAATTTGATTTTGAAAGAGAAAAACATAAGTGATAACAAAGACATGTAGAGATCATAAAGAATTGGTGATGGGGAGAGATTCAAAATATTTGTGCAAAGAAAGATTTTTTTAACCAAAGGAGATGATACTAAATAAAATTTGGAGTGTGCAATGATGCAGTCGATAAGAAAATTATAAGAAGGATATTTGGCTAGCCCCAAAAATGAACATCAATAAAGTCTAGTGTTGCAAAGAAAACATGACTTTGCACAGGTAGAAATAAATTTTGAAGAAACAATATGGTAATTGCATGGTTATGTGAGCGATGCAGATACTCAAATTGTAGGCATAATGATGTTGGTCAATTTTTCTAACCTAAGAGTTACTATGGAAGATGTGGAAGAGTGAAGCCAAGAAGTGGTGTTTGAAGATTCATTTGAGTTTGTATCATTCTAGTATTCTAATCTTATGTATTTCCATACCAATGAGGAAACATATCAAATGGCAATGAATCCAATACATCATGCGTCCTACCCCCTATGCCTTTTGAATATTGTTAA
>ML827052.1:32420-43051 GCA_009831015.1 Picea engelmannii | reverse complement strand
GCAATATTTCCTAATATGAAAATGGCATAAGTAAAATGCAAAAAGATTTTTTTTTGTTTGTATTTTCGATATAAATAAAAGAAAATGCAAGGATTGAATAACAACTTCACAAGCAGGCCGTATTGCAAGCAAAAAGAGACAAGCCAAGCAGGACACCAAGAATCAAACATTCATACCAATGTGCAAGGACAACTAATGTAAAAGATGATAAGAAAGAAAACCGCCCAAAAATGCAACAACAAAAAGGCTTCCTAGCATTCTGTAAGCACTTAACAGTCAGGACAGGGACCTAAGAAGACTCAACAACCAACCAAAATCACCCAACAAACACCAAACTCATATAGCAAGACTAAAGAGATGATGTACGCGATTGTTTGAGCACCAATCGTGTATATATAGACCCTAAAGGAAGACAACTCACATATTTATGTGTCTGTCAAGGGAAAAACCGTGTATACCCATTAAAACATTGTCATGGCAAGGGCTAAGCCAAAAAACTCAGATGCAAGGTAAAAAACAAGTTGTCAAGCAATAGGCGACAAGGAAACTGAGGCTAATAGAGATCAAATCAAGGAGAAAAACACTCCAAACCCCTAAAAATGAGATCAATCCCCAGTATGATCACCAATTCTATTACGAGGAAAATCTCTTTATGGTAAGGGGTAAACCACAATAGATTGAATGACACACATAAATCAACTATAATCTCAAGTATGCTATATAAATGAAATCCTAACAAGACAAGGCTAAGATCCTACCTCGTCTGGACGTTCGATGAAGACCATCGTTGAGCACACAACCCAAAGATTTATACCTTCAACTTGTCCTCAAAAACCAATATACTCAAGCATATGGTGATAATATATAATGTTAGCATATATATTAGCATAATCCATTAACATACATGACAAATACGCCCATGGAATAATAATTCAAATATTATTTGCAAGATATCAATTGGACGAGAAATGATTATTTATAATAAAATAATCTGCAGAATTACATAGGTGACAAACTTCTGTAACGACACATATTGGAACCGGGAATCTAAGTCCCTCCAGCTGGGCCTCCACCACTTCAATCCTCCACCAAAGGAAAGCTTATATAAAGGAGTCAATGAGGTTATCCATCACAAAGAAAGAAGAGCTTGGGGGTTGAACAAAGAGTTCATACTTTCAAGGACAAAGGGATGCAGACTCAATATGAAGTGAAATTTCTCCATAGTGTCTTTGCTCTCAAAGTTGAATATAGTTCAAGGCTTGGATATGGCTCAATTTATAGCCTTCAAATGGAACTGAGGGGATGAGTCGAAGCATTTCCAGTATATGGAAGGTCGAGGATCATGGATCTTGTGACATGGCATGGAAAGCTGACATAAGTTTTAATTTTGAGCACCAAACCTGACGTACGCAGGCTCTAGTGGAGAAAACTGCATATACGCTTATTGTATAATTGATAAGGTGCATATATGTGGAAAAAAATGTTTTTTTTGGCTCTGGAGACAAGAAGGCACAAAAAGGGAACTTCAATTCTGCATAGGGAAATCGAAAGCCATCCAAGCAAGTTGCATGGAGTGAGGAAAAATTTGTTATAACATGATATTATTAATAACTTGAGTGTGATTACACTTACATGGATAGGCGCACTGGCCTATTCGCGTCCCATATCACTAGAGTCATAACCACACATGATCCCCGAGCTCATATTCACACACACACACACACACAACTCAGTCTGATGCGCAATTCCGAGTAATCCACGCACACTTTCTCACATGCATGCAACACTGTGAATGTATGCACCCTTTCTTTGATGTGCAACCATGCACACTTACCAATGTGTGCACAACACTATGAAATGTATGCACCATTCCTTTGATAACAATTCTCGCACACTACTCAGGTGCGCGCAAAACCAAAACTTGGTGCCAATGACTCACCAGCCTATATGTGCATTTACATTTACAATTGGTACCAACGACTCACCAGCCTATATCTACAATTACAAAGGGTTTCGAATTAGGGACATTACATGAGATAACATAAAAAAATAGGGTGCATTGATTTCAGTGATAATACTTTGAAAAATGATTCAGTGCATTAATTAATTGAAGAAATGATCCCCGAGGTGTAGGACAGTCAGTGACAGAGTGTGTTGTTAAGCCACTCTGTGTTGAAAAGTCACCAGTTCGAAACCTGCGGGGACAAAAAATCCAACCATGTTAAGGGTTGGTGTGGCTCAGGCCGGGTGCGATCCCCGGGTGATTTTGACGGCTTAGATGCCCCCGAGTCGCGATTTCTCAAGCCACAGGTTAATCCCGATGCCAACAGATTCGGCCACATTAACAAACAAACGAAAAATTAATTGAAGAAATGATACGAAGGAAATTAATCCTCTATATTGACTTCAACTATGAGATACATCAAATCATCAAGTGAAATGAATTTAGCAATAACCTAGTGAAAACAAATTTCAAAACATATATTATAAGGTGAAGTCTTGTACTTTGTTTGGTTATTTGTGATTTATTAGTATCTGCACATTAAAACAATTATAATATTCATATATATAAAGTGTGAAAAACGTGTTCAACTTAGAAAAGCAGAAAAGAAAAAGAAGAAAGATTCAGATTGATCACTATGTAAATATTTGTAATTTACTACATTCTTGTTATTACCAATTTTCATCATTTTACATTGTTACGTTTTATATTCAACAAATTCCTCATATAACTCATTAACTATACTTTTGATTCATATTCTCTATATTTTCAACAACTGATGTAACTGAATAAATTTCAAATGATCAGATTAATCTTTGACATATAGATATACATATTGTTGTTGATCTACAAAGTTTGTGTGAATGCCCATGAATGGAACTAGCATAGATCCATCTTTAACCCTGAATCTATCAAGCGTTGAGAGGGATTAAATCTCTCAAGGTGCAAACATTTCCTCGAGTGTGAAAAACTTTAACCTTTCATCAAGTTTTTCACTCTAAAAAAGGTTTGCACATCGAAAGATTTGATCCCTCTCGGCGCTTGATAGATGTGGAGTTAAGATGAATCTATGTTGGTTGTATTACAAAGTATTAGCATATTGGAAAGCTATGTATTCCTACAAGTAAACAAGTTCATGTAACATGAGAATCTCACACTTCTCTTGTGTCTGGGCATTTTGGGGTAACAAAAACTATGGCTCACTTGAAGAGGTTTTGTTATTGGCCTCAAATGAAAGCAATTATAACTAAATTTGTAAAGGGGCGTGTGATGTGTGCTACTTGTAAGCCCACTAATATAAAACTGGGGCTATACTCACCACTTCCTGTTCCATCCCATCCATGGGAAAGTATCTCCATGGATTTTGTAGGGGGTTTACCAATGACCAAAGGGGGTCATGGTTATTTGTATGTTGTAGTGGATAGGTTCAACAATATGTGTATCTTGATACCATGTAAAAAGAAGATCACTGCTGCGCATACTGCTAATCTCTTCTTTCAGTATGTTTGGGTTCACTTTGGATTACCCACATCCATTTTCTCGGATCACGATACTCGATTCCTTGGGGAATTTTGGACTAGCTTGTGGAGGATGATGAACACCAAATTGAAGAGGAGAAATGCTTTCCATCCAAAAACCGATGGATAGACAGAGGTGGTAAACTAAACAATGGTACTTTTTTTTTGAGGCTACTGCAGCAAGCATCCCAAATTATGGGACGAACAGATACCCTATGTACAACATGCATACAATCAAGCTTTACATTCATCCACTTAGAGTTCACCTTTTGAGACATGTTTTGGGTACCTACCAAAGGTTCCTTTGGACTTGATGTATGGGAGAGATGTCGATGTGAATGAAGAACGAATAGAAAATAGATCCCGCAAGTTCATCCAAAGGATACAACAGATACACCAGGCAGTCAAGGAATAGTTGGAGAAAAGTCAAGCACAAGGTTGATCATCAGTTCCAGGTTGGAGACTGGGTATGGCTTCACATTAGCAAGGAAAGATTGAAGGGTGAAGGCAAGAAACTCAAGCCCATTCATTATGGACCCTTCACTATCTTGGAGAAAAGTGGAACTGATGCTTTTCATTTGGATCTTCCACCTTACATGCAGATTTACTCAGTTGTGAACATTGAGAACTTGAAACTTTTTGAGCTTCCCATGATCATGGATCAAGATGAGGAAGTTTCAATGCCTTCAGTTGATGAGTTTGCACCTGATTACTTTGATGATTTATAGGAAGATATCATCCTGGACAGGAGGATGAGGACTTCACGTAGGGATGATGTTGATTATCTTCGAGTAGGCTTGAAAGGAACACATCCAAGCAAGGCAAAGTGGATAGAGAAGGACAAAGTGAGGGGACTCTTCCCTCACTTACCTATTGATTGATGAAAGCTTTTGGTGGTCCAAAAAGCTCTCAGTGGGAAGGCGTGATCCAAAAAGGATCTAGAGAAGGATAAGAACAACTCAGAACTCATAGAGGAAACTCAGGACGCTCATAATGGCTACAACAGATAGAGAAAGGGAAAAAATTCAAAGTTACCAAAACTCAGTGAAAATGGCATGATCGTGAAGAACGCGTCACAAGATTTCTAACGGTGCAAACATATCGTCAAACTGAGTTATGTATTGAAATATATTCACGGTCAAAGTTTGGTTAACCTAGCCCAGTCAACACGAGATGAGTCAACATCTGTACTACTAACGTCAACATCCATACAACACATGTGGCAGGAGAAGGGAAGTGACACATGGCATGCTAATGTCAGCATGATGATGTGGCAACACCAGAGGTTTCCATGTGCCACCCAGTTTTGGTGTTTTTGGATTGATCCGTGGACCAATCAGATTGTGCCACGTGGTAGTCCATATAGTCTGTACGGTTGATGTGGCATGCTGACTTGGCGGGGGGAAACATGGAGCAATGAGAGGCCACCACGTGGCCCAATCAGGGGCTTCCATGTGTGTTGGAGGCAGGTAAAAAGGGAAATAAAGACAAGGCAGGCCAAAATGGAAAGAAAGACGAGGCATACCAAAGCGGGAAAGCAAGTCGATCATGGGAAAGAAAGCGTGCACAAGGAAAGCGAAAACTGGAGGGAAGCACAACATGTGTGCATGTAGAGGAAGACCTAATGACAGTAGGGTTAGGGTTTTGGTAATGTATTGTAATAGATGAAGAGCTAGAAACATATATAGATACTTAGGTATCAAGGAAGAGAGAGTGGTTGAAGTTCGAAGTAGTATTGTCATCGTTTTAGTTCTGCATGATTTGATGCGATATGTAATATTTTGTTGTATGATCTATTTTGTATAAGTTGTTGAGCTAGAGAGGACGAAGGAGGGAAATTATTGAGGGTTAGATCGCAGGCTATGGATCCTGGTGCGATCTAGTCCGCCTCATATAGATCTTACCCATCTAAGGAGGATTGTAAGCGCGGGGTGCGATAACAATAGAACGACTATAATAAAAGAGTTGAGAGCCAAATATTTGTGGACGTAGCCCAGGAGGGGGTGAGACACGGTAACATCTATGTTGTGTGATGAATGCTTGCATGTCTTTATTGTCTGAAGCAGTTATTATTATGTTGAATGAATGAGTTGTTATATTTCCCGCTTACTCATTGATAACAATATACTGTGTTTACAAGTTATAATAAACGACTGAATATACAACTCACTTATCTCACACTCAATCCTAGGCTGTAAACACATGATTCTTACAACCACCCATTAAATCTATCTTGGGTGAGACTGCACAATGCATTCTTTATGCTGCGTTGCCTTCTGGTTTACCAGGAGGGCCGATAGTTTTAGAGGCTTTGTTGGAAACCCGAACAGACATGAACCCTGGGTCAATAAAATCAGACAATATAGAAGAGTAGTAATCAACAAATGGTTCTGTTGTCGTTGGTAGGAACATGAGAGGATTGAATAGAGAAGATAAGTTGAAGATCTATCGGAGGCGGATTAAGAAAAGGTTAGGGAAGAGAGTAATGATCTATTAGAAGGGAATGTTGAGACCGTGGAATCACACAAACGAAGAGGTTGAAACTTGGCTAAGAACTAAAGAGATAGAGTTTGCACAGAAAGACAATAGAAACCCTAGACTAACACCTCGCAAATATCTTTAGAAATACGTGTTTACTGACTTACACGAAGTCTTTTTCTGTGATTTTCCACATCTATTACATGAGTGGATACTAAGGTTAAAGGATAACCACGCAAAAAACGGGATTCGACAGTTAGATTGGACCCCAGTATAGATTGAGCAGTTACAACAGGTGAACAACAAATTCACCCACACAATATATTTTTGCCTGGAAAATATTATGGCAGGTTTTATAACAGAGTTTGCAGTCCACACAGTGAAGTCATATAGCGCAGCGGAGCAAGAGTTTCTACACGGACCCCGAGGAAGGTACATTCAATCGTTGTATATGTCTATTAAGATACTGCTATATAATAAAGGTGTAATGAAAATGGAATCAAACAACTAAACTTCCCTGCGTGCATGGGGGAAGGGGGAAAGCACTAAAAAAAAGAGGAGAAATGGAAGGAGGTAAGGATACAGGCAAGAAGTAGGAACCCTTGGACCCGACCATGATGGATGACGACCAGATCCGATGGATCTTGGAGACAAATGGAAAGACGCGTAACGGACTACCCTACCAATACAAGGTAAATAGCAAGAAGAGAGTCGTAGCCGCGAGGGAAGGCTTGGTGAGTGATGAGGAAGAGGTAGAGGATCTCTGGGCTGTGGAGAATATTGAGGAAATCTTGCACGCAACATACAAGAGGAAGACAAGAGGTCCAAGAACAAGAAGAGAAGGAAATAATCCTATCCATATCAATGTCAGTGTGGAACCCATAAACCCATGTGTGACTAATACACCAAAGAGAACACCACCATTTAGACAACCGAAGTTTGGAGGAAGTCTGAAAGCAGGAAGCACATCTACACATAGAGAAACAACTGGAGGAGGTAGTTCAGGTAACATGAGTCAAGTATCTGCACCATGCAGAGATAGTAGTGTAGCATTCAGAATAGCAGGACATGATCCCACCATCAGGTTTCCATAATTTTGAGGAGAAGCAGCAGAAGACCCTAAGAAAGGTTAACCCAGTTCCAACTCCATACAACACTGCGCAACAATAGTATAATACCGTGCAACAACCATAGAATAACACACAACCACGGTACAACGCATCACAACCTCAGTACAATATTGCGTAGTATAATCAGGCGCCTCAGTATAATGCACCAAGAGGAGATAGAGCAGGCTACATAGGTGGAGGAAGAGCAAGAGGAGGTTTTGGACGAGGTACAAGACTAATGGTGTGTCGCAATTGTCAACAACCGGGACATTATGCAAGGGAATTTCCACTTCCACCAGCCACTTGTATGTATTGTTGCGCATCGGACCACGATACAGAAGAATGTCTGACACTACTAGTAAAGATCCAGGAAAAGAGGAACCAGAACAACCAGAATGTTTAGTGGATTTCTGTTGAAGCAAGGGATGAAGGACAAAACATTAATATAGTTACTCGTGGAGGAGCTACAACAAAGGACAACATTGTTCGACAAGAGCCAACATATAATCAATGGGTGAAAAAGAGCGCTGAACCAAGGAAGCAGTTTGACGCGCAGAAGGAAAAGGAGATATTTAAGCAAGCCCGACAAGAATTTTAGAAGGAGGATGTTGCGACGACTTCAACCGCTCAATAAAACAAGGAAACACCAGAAAACGAAATTCCTCCATCATTGGATCATACCAACGAAATGCAACCCATGGGACAAGAGTACAATCAAAGAATTCTTGCAATCATGTGTAAAATTATTAAGTGATCCATCATCTGTGAAAATATTGCAAAACATACTAGAAAAATATAGTCTCGAGACAGAAGGAAAACTAGAACCAAAGACAGTCAATCACCTACACACAAGAAGAAGAACAAGTAGGGAATTTAGACTGAATGCCAATATTGGAGATTTCAATATAGGAGACATCATACTGGATATAGGATCCAAAGTTAATGTATTACCAAAGAAGACATGGAAATGCATGGGAGAGCTCGCATTAAGATATTCACATGTTCAATTGTGTTAGCGATTATTTTTGTTATTAGGCGCAGAAACACCCAGGTTGCAGATTGCACACAAAATGCCCAAATGCAATAGTAGAAGGACCAGCGTTCATAGCAGATAGCTGAGAAGGAAGTGGACGGTCAGGATCTCACAACAAAGAGTCGGGGTTCATAGTCATCGGAGAATCGGGTTTTTCGAAGACATGAAACTCTTGCATGTAGGAATTGCGATCCGCGATTTCTCAATAGGATCAGAGCCGTCCAACAGCAGGGACACGTGGCAGGAGATCTCGCAGAGTCGGGGATCGGGGAATTGAAAGTCTCGTGCACATGACAACGAGAATCGCGATATCCCGATACGCGATTTCCCGACGGGTTAAGGATCATAGTGGAGGACAGGTGTCGGAAGGGCCAACCTTCGCAGTAGTCAACATCAACTAGCATCGGAGATTGGGAGTCGGGGATCTGTGAGGTAAGTGGATCACGACCTCGTAAGTGCCGATTTCCCGACGGGGAATTTCCCGACAGGAGCAAGGAAAGCAGGTGGTCACTGCCCATGATCACTTGGGGAGAGGAAGGAGCTGCGTGAAAGAGGCCAAAGGCACCAAGTTCAGTTGCAATGAGGGTCATCGTGATCTCCAGGCGTCATTGGACCCGATCTTAATACTGTTTCGAGTATTGAAGTAAATGAGGACAAGATCGGGTGGTTGAAACCTCCTTTCGTTCATTGAATGAGGGGAATGGAGGGTCTGGCGAGCCTCCTGCTCGCAGAGGTCCTGTGTATTGATTTCCTCAAAAAGATCATGCCGAAGTCCTTAACTCAATAGAGAAATTTACACACGCTAGCCAGCACTTAACATCTCAGCTACCCTCCTTACAGGAGCCATGCCTGGTTAAGGTGGCATTTAAAGATATACATTGGTACGAGTTTGACTAAATGGACACCAAGCTTTGGGTGACTAGACACGCCTCTGTGAGGTGAATTTTCCTGGGTATATAGGCCCAGTTCTTGTATTTTTGTAGGGATCGATGGTTGAGCAGAGCTCCCGGTTGTAAAGTTTTAACAAAGCACTGTAAATCTAATGATGTATGGACTTTTGAGACTTCTTGCTTTATGAATGCCAGTTTCTTTCATGTCTTTGTTTACACTGTGTTAGAGTAACTCGAAATTGGAGGATCCAGTCGAGATGTAGCTATTATAGGATGATGTTGTTATGGATCACTGTAATAGTTACGCTGTCTCTAATAAGTTCTTGTGATTTTCCCAGCGCTGAATGACTTGGAATTGGAGGATCCAGTCAAGTCTTCTTTTCAATTTCTTGAAGCCCTGAACTAGGAGGATCCTGTGTTCAGAGTTTTTCCCCTACAAACTGTTGTAAGCCTGTTGCCCAGAGCTGTTTGTTCACCTTTCTTACTAAGTCTTCCACCTACTCATCTTTTAATCAACCTACTGGCTGAAGTTAGGATTCCAGACCTCCTTTGTTCTTTACGTACCAGATCCAGCCCCCGAGTTAGAATAATATCTCCTCGAGTCTTTATCCCCATTTGATCACCCCTGTATAAACAAATCGTGACATTAAACTGATGGGTGTCTGGCTCTGCTCCTGCAAGCAATCCAGGAGTGACTTCTGACGCCAACATTTTTGGCGCCGCTGTCGGGGATGAAATTGAAGATTTTCCCTGGGTAGAACGACATTGAGCCTCTGAATCCGAAGGTGCATCAGATTATCGGAGCCTTTCAAGATTGCTAACATGCACCTGGTGACTCCATTGTGACAACTCCACTGTGGCGGACCTGCCCTGTCAATTGTGGCTTTCAGGGGTAGGCATACGTGGTCTCATCCACAACTGCCTCTAGCTACGCCCGAAACAGATCCAGAGGTGGTGCTCAGAAGGGGAAATGCCTCTGAAGAAGAAGCGTCCATCACTGAACCAGGTAATCCACCACATCCTTCTGTGGGAGCTCCTTTTTCTCCTCCTCAGTTTCTCGACAGGCCTGTTTCTGCAGTTTCTCGTTTCCTAAATTTTGGGAGTGTTCCTATTGAGTTTTCCTCTCCTGGTCTGGGACCGGAGGGTCAAGATATTGTCACTCCCCTCTCCCCTGAAGCTATACCCTGGCGTAGACCCAGGACCGCAGAAGATTTCCCTACGCCTAGCTTAACCACTCTTGTACAAAGAGGAGCACCCGCTGACTTGAGATCGATAGCCTTCTCCTTAAATCCCCTCTTGTTCCCCACTCCAATCAGAGGCTCATTCTCAGCAGTCCCTTTGCGAACTCCTTCTCCTCCAAGATCTCCTCCACCTAATATTCCTATGGCTAGTGCTAATCCCCCTCTGACCCGAATGGAGGCCATTATAGCCGCTAGGTATGCTCCCCTTGTACTACCGTAGCCTCTCAACGCCCTCCCAGCAGATGGTTACCTCAAACAGCTGCCCAGGTTTACAGGTGAGGGGGACATAACTGCAGAAGAGCACCTAGAAGCCTTTTACAGTTTCACAGATGATAATAACATCATGCACGCAGACGTATGG
>ML827052.1:12779-27949 GCA_009831015.1 Picea engelmannii | reverse complement strand
TAGCGGAATCCTCCAACAAAAGCCTGATAAGGATCATCAAAAGGTTGTTGGAAGACAACAAAAGGGCTTGGAATTCAAAGTTGAAATTTGCCCTATGGGCTGATCGGGTGACTACAAAGAGATCTATAGGTCTCTCCCCTTTCCAGTTAGTCTACGGAGCCGAAGCCGTCTTCCCTTCTCAGCTGGCCATTCCCGTACCGAAATTCTTCCAGGATTATCAAGAAGAGCCCAATGACATGATCAGAAGGATTCATTAGCTAGTAGAGGTCCAGCAGGCTAGGGAGAAGACAATGGACAAAATTCAGGACCATCAACAAAAGATCAAGCAAGTCTTCGATAGGAAGGCCAAGAAGGAGCGGTTCCAGATAGGAGACCTGGTGCTGAAATGGGATGCTCCTAAGCAAGATAAGGGAAAACACAACAAATTTGAAGCCCTGTGGATTGGGCCTTTCAGAATCTCTGAGACTTTCTCAAATAACACATACAGGTTGCGAGATTTCGAAGGTGAAGAAGTTTTCAGCAGCCCAGTGAATGGGCATTTCCTGAAGAAATGTTTTGTTTGAGTCTCAGATGGCTCCTTTGTTTGTAAATATTGTCATTTTCGTTTCTTAGTTCATTTTCGTTTTTATTTTTGCGGCCTAATAATGACTCCATAGCCCAACAACGAGGCACTGGAACTGCAAAATGAGTCCTTAGAGCATCACAGGGACGACTCTATCCCCCATGGAGCCTAATGTTAGCGATTATTTTTGTCATTGGGCGCAGAAGCACCCAGGTTGCAGATTGCACACAAAATGCCCAAATGCAGTAGCAGAAGGACCAACGTTCATAGCAGATAGCTGAGAAGGAAGTGGACGGTCAGGATCTCACAGCAAAGAGTCAGGGTTCATAGTCATCGGAGAATCGGGGTTTTCGAAGACATGAAACTCTTGCATGTAGGAATCGCGATCCGCGATTTCCTGATAGGATCAGAGCCATCCAACAGCAGGGACACATGGCAGGAGATCCCGCAGAGTCGGGGATCGGGGAATTGAAAGTCTCGTGCACATGACAACGAGAATCGCAATATCCCGATATGTGATTTCCCGACGGGGTTAAGGATCGTAGTGGAGGACAGGTGTCGGAAGGGCCAACCCTCGCAGGAGTCAACGTTAAGTGGCATCGGAGATCGGGAGTTGGGGATCCATGAGGTAAGTGGATCACGACCTCGTAAGTGTCGATTTCCCGACGGGAAATTTCCCGACAGGAACAAGGAAAGCAGGTGGTCACTGCCCATGATCACTTGGGGAGAGGAAGGAGCTACGTGAAGGAGGCCAAAGGCACCAAGTTCAGTTGCAATGAGGGTCATCACGATCTCTAGGCGTCATTGGACCCGATCTTAATATTGTTTCGAGTATTGAAGTAAATGAGGACAAGATTGGGTGGTTGAAACCTCCTTTCGTTTATTGAATGAGGGGAATGGAGGGTCTGGCGAGCCTCCTGCTCGCAGAGGTCCTGTGTATCGATTTCCTCAAAAAGATCATGCCGAAGTCCTTAACTCAACAGAGAAGTTTACACACGCTATCCCAGCACTTAACGTCTCAGCTACCCTCCTTACAGGAGCCATGCCTGGTTAAGGTGGCATTTAAAGATAGACATTGGTACGAGTTTGACTAAATGGAAACCAAGCTTTGGGTGACTAGACACGCCTCTGTGAGGTGAATTTTCCTGGGTATATAGGCCCAGTTCTTGTATTTTTGTAGGGATCGATGGTTGAGCAGAGCTCCTGGTTGTAAAGTTTTAACAAAGCACTGTAAATATGATGATGTATGGACTTTTGAGACTTCTTGCCTTATGAATGCCAGTTTCTTTCATGTCTTTGTTTACACTGTGTTAGAGTAACTCGGAATTGGAAGATCCAGTCGAGCTATAGCTATTATAGGATGATGTTGATATGGATCACTGTAATAGTTGTGTTGTCTCTAATAAGTTCTTGTGATTTTCCCAGCGCTGAATGACTTGGAATTGGAGGATCCAGTCAAGTCTTCTTTTCAGTTTCTTGAAGCCCTAAACTAGGAGGATCCTGCGTTCAGAGTTTTTCCCCTACAAACTGCTGTAAGCCTGTTGCCCAGAGCTGTTTGTTCACCTTTCTTACTAAGTCTTCCACCTGCTCATCTTTTAATCAACCTACTGGATGAAGTTAGGATTCCAGACCTCCTTTGTTCTTTACGTACCAGATCCAGCCCCCGAGTTAGAATAATATCTCCTTGAGTCTTTATCCCCATTTGATCACCCCTGTATAAACAAATCGTGACATTAAACTGATGGGTGTCGGGCTTTGCTCCTGCAAGCAATCCAGGAGTGACTTCCGACGCCAACAAATTGAAACTAGCAAACCAACACAGAGTCCTACCAATCGGTAGACTGAAAGGAGTGAGAATAGAACTAGATGGAGTGCACACTAAAGCATATTTTGAAGGCATTGAAATAGTGGACGACACAACACCTTACCCAACATTGCTTGGTCTAGATTGGGCGTTTGAGAACCAGACCATAACCAACTTGAAGACTAGGAAAATGACATTTGAATCAGGAGAATATAGGGTCATTGCATCATTAGACCCGTCAGAAGGAGAGAGGTTTGTAAAACCTACTTGTTTAGACTTAGAGGAAATCAACCAATTATATAGAGCAACTACACACGATGAGGATTACGTAAACCCAACTGCAGACGAAATACTCAGTTGGCAGAGCATTAATTCATGTGCAACAGACTCAGATACAGGTTTAGAGAATTGGAAACAAGGCTACATGAAGTATTAATGAGAAGATGTGCACGAATAGACCGTGAAGTAAGATGGGTAGGCACTGAAATCAGGGAACCACCTAGTTTCCACAGAGTAAACGATTTAGAAACATTCTTGGCACAATATGAAGACGTTGTCTTAGAGAACCAGATACTATTAGCACTTGATATAGCACTCAAGGCCACACCAGCAAGATGGTGGGGCACACACAAAGATACCATCACATATTTGTACCAATGTAAGTGATCACTGCGCATAAGGTTTGGCGCAGAACAAAAAAACAACAAGCAACAGAAGTATGATGGACAAAGGGCACCAGTGGAACACTTGGAGGAGTGGAGAACGCTGTGGAAAATGAAACCCCCAGAGGAATGGCCTCATCATTTTATACACACTCTAGAGGGCATACCAGCGAACTGGTATACATACCAGGAATTGCACAAAGGAACTACGACCTGGACGACATTACAACATAATTTCACAGTCACTTTCTCATTCGAGAATGAGAACCCCAACATAGATACCACTCTTAAAATGATAAGAGGAGTGTTATTCATCAAAGAACCATAAATAGAACTGATCACAGAAGAACAACAGTGGAACCGATAGACAATCAAGGAATTATTGTCATGTTACCATGTGCAAGAGGAAGCACCGGATGAAGACGATCCACGCGATATTCAAATAGAAGAAGCATAAGGTGAGAGAGAAGTGGAAGGACCACCGATAGAATCAAAAGTCATTTCCATGCCGATCAAAGTAAAGAAAGTCAACATTGGGACAGTGGAGCATCCCAAAATGGCTAGCATCAGAGATTACTGGGATGAGAAAACAATGGAAAGCATCACATAGTTATTGTGCGAGTACATCGACTTGTTTCCCACAACATTTACAGAGACAAAAGGTATCGACGAAGAGCTAGGGGAAATGAATATACCACTCATATTTGAAGCAAGATCGATCAGACAACGACCATATAGACTAAACCCAATATACACGAAAAAGGTCAAAGCTGAGATTGACAGGATGCTCGACGCCGGAATCATAGAACCGGTCGAAGAATCAGAATGGATAAGCCCGATTGTAGTACAAGACAAGAAACAAGGAGGGATCAGGATATGTGTCAACTTGAGGAAGTTAAACGATGCATGCCTACATGACCCATTCCCTACACCTTTCATGGATGAAGTATTATAAAACGTAGGAGTACATGAAGCTTACTCATTTACTGATGGATTCTCAGGCTACCATCAGATAAATATAGCCCAGGAAGAAAGATATAAGACCACGTTTGCAACAAAATGGGGATCGTATCAGTATACAATAATTCCATTTGGACTGAAGAATGCACCAACAATATTTTCCAGAGTAATCATCACAACATTTAAGGAATTCATCCACCAGTTTCTTGAAGTATACTTGGACGATTGGACGGTCTACAATTTGTTTAAAGAACATGTAGAAGTCTTACGGCTAATGTTAGAAAGATGCAGACAATGTCAGATATCATTGAACATAAAGAAATGTATATTTGGAAGACCGTTTGGGATACTATTGGGCCATATAGTATGGAAACAAGGTTTATTAGTAGATCCTGCAAAGATTGTAGTAATTGTTAAATTACCACCACCAAAAACAGTCTGTCATCTAAGAGTGACGTTGGCACACACAAGATACTAAAGGAAATTTATTAAAGGGTATGCACAGATTACTGTACCAATGTAAAAGGTGTTAAGAAAGGATACAAAGTTTCAATGGAACGACGAGTGTCAACACGGTCTGGACATCCTAAAGGAAAATATGGTCACCACACCAATATTAGTATTTCCAGACTAGGAGAAGACATTCCACGTCCACGTAGATGCATCATCCATAGCACTTGGAGCTATCTTGGCGCAGCCAGGAGTGGGAGACTTAGATCACCCGATAGCATTTACAAGCAGGAAGTTGTCATAATCAGAGCAGAACTATAACACTACAGAAAGGGAAGGCCTAGCTATGGTCTATGAACTGCAAAAGTTCAGACACTACTTATTGGGAAAACACTTTAGCATGTTCACAAATCACTTAGCCCTAAAATACCTAGTCAAGAAGCCAGTGTTGGGGGGGAGAATCTGTCGATGGTTACTAATATTCCAAGAATTTGACTTTGAAGTAATAGTCAAGCTAGGAAAATTGAACGCAAGACCTGACCACCTATCAAGGGTCACGAATGGAGAAGAACCTACGAATTTGGAAGACAACTTTCTGGATGCACAATTATTTTTAGTCCAGATCGCTGATGAATACTTCACATATATCATTTAGTACTTGAGCACAGGGACTACACCGCAAGAGTATAACACTGCACAGAAGAAAAACCTGGTAGTCTGCGCTGCCGACTATCAACTGGTTGTAGGAAACCTATACAAAATGGGCGCATATAGCATATTGCGAAGATATATGTTAGAACACGAAAGACCAAGAGTGTTAGCAGAATCCCACAAGGGGATCATAGGAGGGCATTATGTAGGCAAAGCTACCGCGCAGAAGGTGTTGCGCGCAGGACTATGGTGGCCAACGATTCACAGAGACTCGAAGGAGTACTGTCAAAGATGCGATGTCTGCCAAAGGGTAGGCAAACCCAATAGAAGGGATGAGATGCCATTACAACCACAGGTAATAATGTAGGCATTCTATAATTGGGCAATCGAATTTGTGGGACCAATCAACCCACCAACAAAAAGAACAGGAGAAAGTTACATTATCACTACGACGGAGTACCTAACAAAATGGGCGGAAGCCGCACTAGTGAAGGATTGCAGCGCAGAAAGAACATCACACTTCCCATTTGAACAAGTGATCACTAGATTTGGATGCCAAAGAATTTTGATGAGTGACCAAGGCACACACTTCATAAACAACATCATCAATGCCATGACTGAAGAGTTTGAATTCCATCATTAGAAGAGCACGCCATATCACCCACAGGAAAATGGCATAGTGGAAGCATTCAACAAAATCTTGGAGAATGCGCTGACTAAGATCTGTGATGTCAAAAGGGACAAATGGGACCTCAAAGTACCAATAGTATTATGGGCATATAGGACTACATGCAAAAAGTTGACAGGGCACACACCATTCAAACTGGTCTACGACCAAGAAGCAGTGGTACCATTAGAATTTTTATTACCAAGCTTGCGCATAGCACAATCACACATATGACAGAATGAGGCACAGTACAAGAGTGACTGAATTAGCTAATGACCATGGAAGAAGACCAGATCTTAGCAGGATTTCACCAACAAGTTCAGAAAGAAAGAGACAAAGCTTTCCATGATAGACGCATAAAGAAGAAAACTTTCAAGGAAGGAGATCTAGTACTGATGTATGAAAACAAATCAATTTAACACCTAAGAAATCTCAGAATGCATTAGTTAGGATCGTACGAGGTAAAATCTATCACAGATGGAGGAGTTGTACAGTTAAGAGACTTATCAGGCGTAGAACTCAGAGGGATGATTAATGGGAGCCGATTGAAGTTGTACAAGGACAATCGACCATCCACCATGCAGTAAAAAAAAAAATGGAAATTAGCACACCAACAAAGGCACAGTGCGCAGGAGAAAGAAAGGACACACACACTTAGGAACGCAAAAACTCGGGGAGGAGAAGGACAATGGTCACATCAAAAGGGAAATAAGCGGGAAAAGGAAAGTCGAAAAAAACGGTACGATAAGACAGCATTAGACGAAATTAAAGGACATAAAGGATCGATGGGACACCACATTAATCACACCAACTAAAGACGGAAAGGCAGAGTAATGACAAGTATGAAACCACTAAAGGTGCATCAAACCCGTAATTAAGGTGCATTAAACCCATAAATGAGGAAGCATCCTCAACAAGCTTCATGGAGAGCCCATACAACTCACGAACGCGGGAGAAAATAGACTATTTGTGAAAAGAGAGCAAACAGAGAATGATAGAGGTTAAAAAGCACAGAGTGAGGTCACAGAGGTCACAGAGACTATTCGAACTGAGAAAATGTTTGACATTCACCACCATGGTAGCACCAAAGAAAGTAGAATTGAGTCAGACCATCAGGAAAAACAGAGTTCAGAGCAGGTCACGAGTACATGTGAAAGAAGGCAAACAACAGCCGTCGGAGATCGTCAATGTCGATGAAATCCCATCTCCAGACACAACACCGATGAACCCTACACCCATACTAGAAGAAACCCAACAACCGGCACCAGAGGGCACGAGTATAGATATACCGCTAGAAGTACATGAACCGCCGAACCCGAACGTAGAAACCTTGAAGGAGGTGCAACTAGAGAACACCGAAGCAACTCTGAAATTCAATGGAACGGCGCAAAATATGAAAGCAGTAGTTGATCTAGACGAGTCTCAAACCACTATCTTGGACCACCAACTGGAAGGAATAGTAGAGGATGTCACAGGTTGGCCGGAATGGTATATTGAGGAACAATCAGAAGCCACTGGAACGTCGAGCCAACCACCACCACCGAAGAAAGACCAGATACAGATACCCAGGTCACCTCGTAAGAAACCTACTGTGGAAATCATTCTACCACATATACCAGATGGGGTACAGGTAGGACCAGACCTATTGGGTCATATAGGGAAGCTCAAATACTCAGACCATCATGTAGCAGACGAAGAAAATTTTCCAGAACCTGCAAAGAGAGTTTACATAGGGTCGGTGGGCTTGAATCAGTTTGGGGAACTGATTAATCAGCCACTCCAATGGGAAATAGGGTTGGAGAAGACAAGAATTTTAGGTCTTTTGGACCTACCACATTTTGATAGAGGTCAGTACGCAACCGCGTGCGTCAAAAAACTGTTAACAGTCACACATGGAGGGGACATATGGTTGGACAAGCTCGTCTCGATAAACGTAGAGCTTATGGCCAACATAATAGGATTTCCATCCCGGGGCATGGATCCCACACAGTTTTTGGATGACAAATCCAAGGAGAAGGCACTCTTAGAAGAAATGAAGGAGAAGTACGACACCGACAAGGGGACAAGAGGGATCATTATCAAGAGGATTAATGATGCTGCAACACAATTAGGTACAAAAATCTTAGCCTGTAAGTTGCTAAGAAAATGCCACAGGGAGGAAGTTCCAGCTGGAGTTGTTGTAGTTGCAGCTCACCGTGCAGAGGGAACCACAGTGAGCTCGGAATTGTATCTCTTGAACTTGTTCCTGGACGACTATAAGGATGCATAGGAACTCAGAATAGAGTTTCACTATTCATGGTTGATCACGCTAATAACCTTTATGGGCTAGAGAGAACCAAGGTATGTAACTTTTTGTACCAGACCCAAACCAAATTAATGAGCAAGATATTTGTTGCTCAAATCTAGGCCAGATTCTAGGAACAAAAGGATGAACGGGGTCCATATTTCAAGGATACCTACGCAACCTATAGGAAGTCATCTCCAAAATGTGGAGAATAACACCAGAGTTTGTCGCGCGGTATAGAGACATCGCCAACTTCAAGGCCACACGACACACAATGTGGATACATGCGAGGAAATATCCTGATAAAGAGTGGCTACAGATGCGCTATTGTATCACAGAGAGTGACATCAACATGGTCATCAGCGAATGGGACGACGGATGGAAGATTCAGTCCTTACCCAAGAATTTCCAGGAAAAACAACAGAAGAAGAGGCATAGCATAAAAGAAGAGGCATAGCAGGGAGAAACGTAGCCAAAGGAAATCGATGTGCCCAAGAAACAAAGAACGGGCCGGTAAAAAAAACACAGACAAATGAAGGGCCAACGAAGACAAGGACCCAGAATGTGAAGAAAGATAAGACGTAGTCGACCAAGGAGCAACATAAATAGGCCGAGGCCGCACAGGAGATGGCTGCAAGTCCCAACTCACAGGAACTGAGGGGAACCAAGAGGCCAACCACACAAACAGGAGGAGCGCACAAGAAATCGAAGGTACAAAAACTGCCTCCAGAATATACGATCACAGGCGATGATGGGGAAATGATAGCCTGAATGGTCTAGGAATGTCTATCCGAGGACTTTGACCATGTTGCGCACCATAGGGATAAGATTCAGGAGGAATTGGAAGACATGTGGCAACTCCTCAAGAAAATCAGTGAAGGTCAGACAACAAGCAACATGAGAACAGAACCATCAGCACCATAGACAGAAGAAAGAGTGCAAGAAGAAGAACGAAATTCAGTCCAGGCAATACTGCAGCTGGACGTAACATTCCACATCACCCCTAGTATGTTGCACATGGACGATATTTTGGGGCAGACACCTTTGAAGGATTTAAGCCAAATCCAATTGGTGTTGACACAGATACCATCTAGGGCACTACACAAGTTGTAGGTTAGAGTAAACCATGAGGTACAGTCTCATGCACATAAAGACTTAGTCAAATTGCAGCAAGAAAGAGACAAGTGGGATGCGCTTGAAATAGTCTATGAGCAGGCTAAGTTATAAACCCAGGAGGAAAGGGAGCACATGGAAGGATAGGATAAGAAAGTGGTCGGAACTTATGAGAATATTCTGAAGACCATGCAGAAGTAGGAAATCACAACGACATAAAAGATTGATCAGATTGCGCAGGCAATTGATCAATATCAGAAGGAGATCAAGGATCTCTGAGAACAACTCACACCAACCACACCACCATCAGTGAAGGATAAAAGGAAGCAGGAAGCAACAACACAACTACATGAGATAGAGCAACAAGTTAGCACAACAACTGACTTGTTTGATGAAGCAGCACAACTCTGGACTAAGTTAGAGGAGGATCAACAGCTCCAGAAGTGGGACAAGGAAGAGGAAAGGATCAATGCACCGATCCAAGACATCAAGCAGAGGCAAAAGACATTGTCAATCACAGAACGAGTCAAAGGGATGCAGGAAATGAAGAGATTGCAGGTAGAACTCACAACTGCGCAAACAAAAAAACATGAGCGTCAAGCTCAAATGGAACCATTGCAAGAATGGGTCGCAGAAGTCCTGGAACATGCAGAAGTATCCAAGACACATATAGCTCAGACCCAAGAAGAGTGCGTGGAATTGATCAATGACAAAATTACAACCTAGATAGTAGATACACTAAAGGAGAAGACTGCGCAGGCGCAGACACAGGAAGAAAAGCTCAAGGAAAAGGTCTAGGCGATCACCAAAGAGATTCAGGAAGCACACAAAGATTAGGTGGCTCATGACGAGCCACATGTCAGTGTTGGGGGCTTGTTGGAGGCAGGTAAAAAGGGAAATAAAGACGAGGCGGGCCAAAATGGAAGGAAAGACGAGGCAAACCAAAGCGAGAAAGCAAGGCGATCGTGGGAAAGAAAGCATGCACAAGGAAAGCGATAGCTGGAGGGAATCACAACACGTGCACATGAAGAGGAAGATCTAATGACGGTAGGGTTAGGGTTTTGGTAATGTATTGTAATAAATGAAGAGCCAGAAACATATATAGATACTTAGGTATCAAGGAAGAGAGACTGGTTGAAGTTCAAAGTAGTATTGTCACTGTTTTAGTTATGCATGAGTTGATGCGATATGTAATATTTTGTTGTATGATCTATTTTGTATAAGATGTTGAGCTAGAGAGGACGAAGGAGGGAAGATCTTGAGGGTTAGATTGCATGCTGTGGATCCTGGTGTGATCTAGTCCGCCTCATATAGATCTTACCCATCTAAGGAGGATTGTAAGCGCGGGGCGCAGTAACAGCATAACGACTATAATAAAAGAGTTTAGAGCCAAATATTTGTGAACGTAGCCTAGGAGGGGGTGAACCACGGTAACATATGTGTTGTGTGATGAATGCTTGCATATCTTTATTGTCTGAAGTAGTTATTATTATGTTGAATGAATGAGTTGTTATATTTCCTGCTTACTCTTCAATAACAATATATTGTGTTTACAAGTTGTAATAAATGACTCAATATACAACTCGCTTATCTCACACTCAATCCTAGGCTGTAAACACTTGAGTCTTACATCCACCCATTAAAACTATCTCGGGTGAGACTGCGCAGCGCATTCTATGCGCTGCGTTGCCTTCTAGTTTACCAGGAGGGCCGATAGTTTTAGAGGCTTTGTTGGAAACCTGAACAGACATGAACCCTAGGTCAATAAAATCAGACGATATAGAAGAGTAGTAACCAACAACGTGGCAGGCGGGAAATGCACAAGGACAACCCATGAACAAATTTTGGAAAAAAAATGGTTGGCGTGTCCGCCAAATCTGGCGGACCACGCCAACCATAGCCATGGTTACACATCATTGGAGGAGGTTCTAGAGCCACCTCCAAACTAGCAGAAAGAAACAACACACACACACACACATAATATAAAAATTCAAATCCAAAAAGGAGAGTCCATGGGATTTGACCCCGGGATCTCTTCCATAACCAACGCCTTAATACATCCACCCCTAACCAATAAGCCACAAGTACCACATGGTAAAAAATGCCCAGTTTAATTATTAAAAGGTGCATCTTCCCGGTAAACTTGGTAAACTTGTCTGCGAGTACCACATGGTAAACTTGTCCTCAACAACCAAGATACGCAAGCATATGGTGATAATATATAATGTTAGCATATAGATTAACATAATCCATTAACATACATGACAAATACGCCCATGGAATACTAATTCAAATATTTGGAAGATATCAATTGGATGAGAAAAGAGTATTTCTATTAAAATAATCAGTAGAAGTACATAGGTGACAAACTTTTGTAACAACACATATCGGAACCGAGAAACTAAGTCCCTCTAGCTGAGCCTCCACCACTTCAATCCTCCACCAAAGGCAAGCTCATATAAAGGAGTCAACGAGGTTCTCTGTCACAAAGAAGGAAGATCTTGGGGGTTGAACAAAGAGTTCATACTTTCAAGGACAAAGGGATGCAGACTCAATATGAAGTGAAATTTCTCTAGAGTGTTTTTGCCCTCAAAGTTGAATTGTTCAAGGCTTGGATATGGCTCAATTTATAGCCTTCAAATGGAACTGAAGGGTTGATTCGAAGCGTTTCCAGTATATGGAAGGTCAAGGATCATGGATCTCGTGACATGGCATGGAAACCCGACATAAGTTTTAATTTTGAGCACCAAACCCGATGTACGCGGGATATACTGGAGCATCCTACGTATACTCTTATTATATAACTGATAGGGCGCATATATGTGGAAAAATATGATTTTTTGGCTCTAGAAGGCACAAAAAGAGAACTCCATGTCTGCATAGGGAAATGGAAATCCATCCAAGCAAGTTGCATGGAGTTAGGAAAGATTTGTTGTACAATGATATTATTAATAAATTGAGTGTGATTACAATTACATGGATAGGCGCATTGGCCTATTGACATCTCGACTCACCAATGTCATAACCACACAGGCTCCATGACCTCTCTCTCTCTCTCTCTCTCTCTCTCTCTCTCTCTCTCTCTCTCTCTCTCACACACACACACACACACATAACTCAGTTCGATGTGCAATTCCAAGTAGTCCCCGTGCACTTTCTCAAGTGCACGCAACACTGTAAATGTATGCACCCTTCCTTTGATGTGCAACCATGCACACTTACCAAGGTGTGTGCAACACTATGAAATTATGCACCCTTCCTTTGATAACAATTCTCACGTGCTACTCAGGTGCGCGCAAAACCAAAACTTGGTGCCAACAACTCACCAACCTATATGTACATTTACATTTACAATTAGTATCAATGGCTCACCAACCTATATGTACAATTACAAAGGGTTTCAGATTGGGGACATTACATGACATAACATAAAACAATAGGGTGCATTGATTTCAATGATAATACTATGAAAAATGATTCAGTGCATTAATTAATTGAAGAAATGATATGAAGGAAATTAATCGTCTATATTGACTTCAACTATGAGATACATCAAATCATCGAGTGAAATGAATTTAGCAATAACCTAGTGAAAACAAATTTCAAAACATATATTATAAGGTGGAGTCAAGTAGTTTGTTTGGTTATCTGTGATTTATTAGTATTTGCACATTAAAACAATTATAATATTCAGGTATATAAAGTGTGAAAAACGTGTTCAACTTAGAAAAGCAGAAAATAAAACTAAGAAAGATTGAGATTGATCACTATGTAAATAGTTGTAATTTACTACATTCTTGTTATTATCAATTTTTCATCATTCTACATTGTTACGTTTTATATTCAACACATTCCTCATGTAACTCATTAACTATACTTTTGATTCATATTCTCTATATTTTCAACAAACTGATGTAACTGGATAAATTTCAAATGATTAGATTAATCTTTGACATATAGATATACATATTGTTGTTGATCTACAAAGTTTGTGTGACCGCCCATGAATGGAACTAGCATAGATCCATCTTAAACCCTGAATCTATCAAGCGTTGAGAGGGATTAAGTCTCTCAAGGTGCAAACATTTCCTTGAGTGTGCAAACCTTTAACCCATCATCAAGTTTTGCACTCTAAAAAAAGGTTTGCACCTCGAGAGATTTGATCCCTCTCGGCGCTTGATAGATGTGGACTTAAGATGATTCTATGTTGATTGTATTACAAATTTATCGAGTTTGGCTTCAACATTTTCTGATATAAATTATAACCATTATTGTGAATAAAAAAACTATAACTTGAAATTCTTTTAAAAAGCATTCTTAAAGATGAAAAAATTCAAGTGATCCAAAATAGATTTGAAATGCAAAGGAATAAATTTTGATAAGGTTGTGTCACGTTGAATTAGATTCAACACATTAAAGATGAAAGAATTCAAGTGATCCAAAATAGATCTAAAATGAAAATGAATAAATTTTGATCAAGGTTGTGTCATGTTACTTGTCATTGCCATTTATACTCCACATTAATGAAATTTATAAAAATAAATAAATGATTGGTAACTTGTGACATTAAAGTTATCACTTTAAACAAAACTAGATATTTTGGTATTAGACTTTTAAATGATTTAGATACACATAAAACTAGATATTTTAGTATTAGATTTTTAAATGATTTTGATACACATTAAGTTATATTAGAATATAAAACTTTAAAATCATTAACTCAATACATATGAAATCATTAATGTTAATTTATTTTTCCAAAATTGTGTTTTTCTGATATAAAATTATTAAACTTATTCATAATATTATGATATTTTATTAAGTAATTCTGAAATTTTATTAAATAAATTTTAACACAGTTATTCAAAATAATATAATTTTATTAAATTTAAAATGAAGTATTATCTATATAAAAAAACAAAAAACAAAAAAAACTTTACATAACATATAACTAAATATAATGTAAGTAAAAATTTATTTCTTGTTATTTTATTTAAATTAATGCAATTATCCTAACATAAATTTAAGTGAAAGGATAACAAAATATATTCTATTTATTTAAATTAACAAACTTAATTATAAAATTGTAAAGAATAACCAAATATATCAAATTTATATTAAATAATAAACTTATTTTTAAAATTACAAAGGATAGTAAAATATATAAATCTATTAAAAAAAATCATTTTATTTAAAAATATTATAATTATTTTAAATAGATATTTTACTTAATAGTAATTTTAAAATTAAATTATTATTATTATTATTTAATAAAACATAAATTTAAATAAAAAATTAGATTAAATTTATATTAAACTTAGAATTGTAATATTTTTAATAAATAAATAATCAAAATAATAAAATTTATTCATTATGACTTTGTGTAAAATATTATAATGATTTTGAAGTGTAACATAACATAAGTTTAAGCAAGTTAACAAAAATATATTATATTTAATATATATTATTATATATTGAATTTATAAATTATATATTGCTAAGTTTTAATATAAATAAATAAATAAATATAATAGTATAAATAAATTTTAATTCTTATTGATTAATAAAATTGTTAAGAAAGGATATAAATTATTTAGGGTTAATTTTTCATAAAAGTTAAGAAGGAAAAAGTTTTCGTAAAAATGGGTTAACTTCGGAACAATCTTCTCTCCTAAATTAATTAAAAAAACATCAAAAATGAGTAAACCAAAAAATATTTACATTGTTCAGAATTTGTCGAAAAATCCACAGTGTTGATGACATCTTGTCGTCGACGTTTCGGATCCATAGCAGGATCCATCATCAGGACAAAAAAGTCTGAGAAAAATAGTAAGAGAAGAGTCTTTATTAAATAGTGATGAGGCGGGTGAAGGAAGGCGGGTGAAGGAGATACGTTTGGCTGAGTGAAACCCTTGTTTTAGGAGAAAATTAGGGTTGACCAGAGGTTTTGGTAAAAATAATATTAATTTTATGTTGATTAAGGGCTAGATTAAGGTTAAATTAGTGATGAAACCCTA
>ML827051.1:31048-72745 GCA_009831015.1 Picea engelmannii | reverse complement strand
CCCCCCTGTGCGCCCGACGCAGGCGCTCAGACACTACTACTTGTGCAAAGAATATAACACATACCCAACACCAAGATATAATTAAAAAAAATGTATTTCACAAAGACATTAATACCAAACAAATTGATCATTTTCTAAATAAAAGGATGCAACAGGTACATTTTGTAATATTGGCATTTGGTGTGGATCAAAGAATTTGTCCATTTGGAATATGTTATAGTATCTTTACCATAAAAATTACTCATATCGATATTTTGAATGAAGTAGTTCCTTGGTGCCGCATTAAAACCTTGATGATGTTGATCTTGAAGTGATGAATAATCATGATTTTGGGACTCACTATTTATCTCCTCTAAACTTCCATAATTTCCTTTCAATTTGATATCTATTTTAGGGAGTCTCTCATATAGATCATGCAAGATCATGGAAGACATTGAATTTTTCAATTATAACTCATTCTTTTCTATATTGTTCCTATTTTCATCCATCTTATTTTTCATTTCATCTATTTTATTTTGTATTTGATCTTCCAATTTTCTTTTAAGGTATTCTTTAGAATTTGTTAAATCCACTGGTTTCAACATATTGACATTCACTTTGTCAACTTGGTTCTTTAATTGGGTTAGCCTATTTTCAAAGTCTTCATTTTATTTGGAATTCGTGTTTGCATATTTAAGAGGAGTACCAGTATTATTTATTGTAGAACACTTTTCCATGTGAAAAATTAATAACGCTTCTTTTTTACCTTTTTATCACAAATTTTGAATCATAAAAAGAAGATCTTCCAATAAAAACTTATGACAATTGTAAGTTACATATCTTTCAAACCCTTAATTTGGAGTAGGAATAGATGGATTATCATTTTCCTGATATATATCTAAACTTTGAACCCTTGTAAGTATGAAATTTTGGCCTATAGTATTACAATATTACTTTGGAAAATTCTGAAAATTTCACAGTCTAAACCTTCACCATGTAACGACCCCTTGTCGTCATGACATAGTAGCGACGTATAATCAACACAAAAAAAAAAATTGTTTGTCTTCTCAATGTGTTAGGAAAAATTCAAAACATCATAATAAATAGAAACAGTATCGACAATCATCAAGGCACAACGATATCCACTTAACTTCCAGGAACGCGATTGAATCATTCATCAATAAACAACATCATTATTAAGGTGAGCACATGATCCATTTTCTAGTTTAACATATTCACTTAATGATCAATGTGCTCAAATAATCCAATCACCACTAGACATACATCATCATTATTCAAGCGCTCTAATAATCTTATTACATTATCATGGCATAATCTATGGTGCAAATGTAATTATCTCAATGTTAACTGGCGCAAGAGTTGTAATGCCTAAAAAATTAATTGTCTACATTCCATTAATGGTGCAACAGTAATCCGCTTTAAATTAAAAAGAGCAAGGTAATTATTCATTTTATTCTCATGGCGTGCGGTGAACATCCTTCTTAACTAATAACACATCAACATTCATTACACCAAATCTTTCATGGAGAAATAGGTAATAACATCAACTATTCATTACATTGAATTTTCAATGTGCACAAGAGACAATATAAACATCATTTAAAATTCAGTTGCACAAGAAATCTAAAGTGAAACCATCATATGTTCATTAAAATTCAAATGTGCAAGAAATCTAAAATCTAACCATCATACATTCCATTAAAATTTGTTGTGCGATAATTATAAGAGTTAAACCATCATACTATCATTAAAATCAGTTGCACAAGAAGTCTAATTAATACAATTATCTCACATTAATTCAACTAAGTGGTGAATAAAAACTAAATAATACAAGGAACCTGCATTGATTCAACTAAGTGGCGAAACATAACCTACATAATTACTCATTCCTCGTTTCTACTACGATGCTTGAATGATAATCATATTCAATATTATTACCATAATATAATGCCCATTATGTTAAACTTAGTCACAGTACAACGGATTCCCTTTCTGTATAAAATAAAACTTAGGCACATTTCAAGGATTCTTCTTACTGAATAAAATAAAACTTAGACAGCAGGGGTAGTAAACCTTTCTTAGAAAGAGAATTAAAGGTCCATTATAAATTTTATTATGTTACCATTATCCCTTTTAGAAGTGTCACCTTGTTATATTTTCTTTCAATAAGCAGCCATATCCATATTCCACCATGATAATGATATTGAACCCGACGATCATGGTTGAAACCTTCCATCATGGAATAACTACATAGCCTTACCTCTCAATGACAATCATATTAAAAATAGACTATCATACCAGTCATAATTAAATGAAAGGAATTTAATGGTGAGGGAAGAATCTCACTTTACAAGGAACAATCATTCAGTAACCAATCCGGCGTTTTTTTTAAATTAAACGAAAAATGAAATAGTTAACTCAAGAGGAAAAACTCGAGGGTTTAACACCAAGACTCCATTCAATTAATACATACCCAGAATGTTAGGTAAGCATGCTCCATGTTGCACACTAACCATAAAGGTGCTGGAATGCTGAGAAAAATCCCACCAATCGCGTTGAGCAAGGGCACAACTTCGACTAGCAAAATTAGCATGAAATCTCTGTCAACCACTAAGACCAAGGGTGAAGGTGTAGGCCTTCCTTCCCCACGAGCTGGGAACAAAATTCTTGGTAGAACTGTGGAGAAGGGGGGAGGAAACACATTCAACTTTTTCCCAATGGTTGGGCTCAAAAACGCATCGGTTCCTGCTCGGTTGTGTTTGGTAAAATGGTGAGAAGTGTTTTTTAGATTGAGTGATGGAAGGAGGGGTTTCCAGAACAGAATTAGAACACCCAATCGCAAGGTCACTTACTATCTTTCACATGCAAGAAGGTACCTTTCCTTGTGTAGACAAAAACTACTATCATTCCCTCACTCTCATGCACAAGAAGGCACAAAGACAGAAATGAGTTCACAAGCTGAGCGATCAAGAGGTAAACACTCAAGCACAAAGAGTAAGTGGGACACAATGACGGTGAAGAAAATTGCAACTTTAAATTAACCACGACTAATTTATTATCAAATCCACACAAAACAAGTGCACACGCATCCATCTTGAGGGAGCCAATAAATTTTTTATCAACATATAAATTCACATCCTTTGAAAACTACTTTGAATGAAAAATTTAACACGCATACCGTAACCGAAGGCGTCAAATCCGAAGTGGTTTTCCCGCGCTTTCTCTTTGTCTCACTCCATCTTGCTAGCCACTGAGACCTCATTGGTACCTCCCAGACAACTCTAGGGGTATTATTCTTCCCTCTGATCCCCCCGAACCACAAAGGGGCCATGCACACTAAAACCAGAGAAAGATCTAGCTCCCATTGTTGGGCTCTAAAGATGTCCTAAAACAACCTTAGTTTAACATTAAATCATTAACCGTGGATTCGTCTTTTATCTCAAGAATATCAGCAAAGTCTATGCAGATAGATGTAGAGGTTAAAATCATGTAGTTAAAGAAAATTTGAGTTTATCAACAATCAAGTTTCTCACACATTCATTAAAACTTTGAAACTAAGATCTCTACTCAAAATAATTATAATCTAATCTATAAAATGTTGTGAATTAAAGGCATTAACTAAATTGTTGAATGTATCTAACTAACAAACAGTAATTGAATCTATGAAAATGATTAATAAACTAATCTACCAGTGATTATTTAACCTGCTGGAAAGAAACAACTGAGTATTGTAAATTGAGAAGGAACAACAAATGCAGAATTAAGTGAAAGGAACAACAACTGTAAATTTAATAAAGGGATAGAGCGTGTGAAAATGAGAGGAATTGTCAAGCAATAAACTATAGCGATGGAAACTAGAACAATAATCGATAACATTCAAATGAAGAATCTATCTTCTGTAATCAAACATCATAACCAATCTATAAAAACATCAACACACTCATGCATTTATATTAACTATTGAAAAAGAGATTTAAATCACAGAACTGAAATGAAATTGATACAATTACAGATTGAGACAATACCTCCTTCAGACTGGGCCCTCGGTCTTCAAAATCACTGCTGCTAGAAATTCAGTATGCAAAAATGGTAAAAATGCTCGAAGCTTCTATTAATTCCATAACTGGTATAACATTTACAAAAGACTTCTTGCACAGAGCAATTCAGAGATCTGAATGCTTGGCTAAATTTATTAGTTATTTATCCATGGTTCATTACCCTCTATATATTACAATGATATGGGTAAATTAAGCTATCCTGAGGATCGAGAGATCCTCAAGATTTTTTTTACTATTTATAAAGATTACAAAATAGAGAATCAATCTTCCTCAAAACTACTTTGCGCCTGATTTCTTCAACCTCCAATAGTCTATGCATCTTCAAAAAAAAATTTAGTTATCTTGAGTTTAGTAATATTTGTCTATTCCTGCAATAAAATCAAACAATTCCAACTGAATTTTATAATTTATTTAATATCACTTAATAATATTTCTAGAAGACTTTTTAATCATTTTCTATCCTAATTATTTCTAATTAATAGAAAAATCAATCGAGATTATATCATAAACCATGGTGATAAGGAGGATATTTGTACCTTTTTCTCAACTCAACATACCCCCTAGCTTACCTTCTTGCATGTCCTCATGCAAGCAAATATTTTACATGTAAAGTAGTGATGCTAAAAGGAGGAGAGGTATGTTCACCAGGTTTCCTGAGCCCATTTTTACTTCCGAGCTCTTCAAAAGAAGCTTCTTCCTATTAATTTGATAATCACTCTGGTAATCTTCTGGAGGATACCAAATAATAGGAGAACTATATATGCACCCAATCCAAGCAAGTCCTTCATCCAGGATCATTCTGGCATACCTTTCCAACCTGAAGGTGGTTGCATGAAAGTTTTTGAAACCAAAGGGTTCCCTATTCTTGACTACATTTGGGGAGGCATCCCATCTTAGTTTGGAAGCAGAAATATCCTCTTCTTTAAGCCCCCTAAAATATGGTAGACCTAAATGTGCAACCTGGTAGTGGATAGGAGTTAAAGAGTCTACAACCCCCTCCCTCTTCATGAATATTATGTGTTGCATAATGGATGTGAAGGATTTAGGAGGTTCCCCTCTAATCCAGAGGTCTAGCCGAGTCCCCCTTTTCATGAAGGTATTGTGTTATTTATCCCACCTGGTTTGGTTCTTGGTAAAATACAAGAATGCTTGAAACTGTATGTCCCCAATGAAAGGATTAGGGTTCTCTTTTATGTTTTCTCCCAAGATGAAGTTGTGAAGGTATAGCTCACACAAAAAATATTGTACTCCTTCTTGTTCTCTAAAACATGAAACAAACTCAAAAACAATGGAGAACTCAACAGGTTTGCCTACTCTTATAGATTTTATCCTTAGCAACAAATAGTGCTCCAGTAAAAATAAGGTATAATTAGTAGCAGGAGCCCTATAGGCTACTATATCAGAATAGATAGAGAAAACTTCTTTGATTTTCTTCAAATCTTTATCTAATTGGCCCTGTACTTTGTTTACCTTTCCATGGGCTCTGGTGAGCTCGGAAAAAGTCTCATTTTATGTTGTTGACATAGCTTGAAGTTGTTTAACAACTTTCTGATGCTCTACCATGGTTACCATCTCACTCCTGCATTGAGTCAAGTTTTGTTGGGTTTGCACCAGCTCTACCTCTAACCTATTAATGACAATTCTCTGTTCAGGAGACTTAAATGCTTCCTCGGTCTAAACAGCTATTTTTTTTGTTGTTGGGGCATCTGTTTAGGTATTTGTATCAATTGTCTCCAAAGGAGCAGGAAATTATGTAGGAATCAGTCCCTCAGTTTGGACATTTGTTTCTTCTACTATTGGAATCTTTGTTTGAGTCTCTATCTCTATTGTTTCCAATGGAACAGACAATTTTGTTTGTGTTGCAGCAGAACTGGTATGGACTATCCTCCTATAAAGTGGGTTCCTTCCCTATGTTCTAGGCATTTTGGATTTCTTCCTTTCATAGGCCTTATCATCTTGCTCCAATTGTTTCCTTAATTCTTTAATTATTTATTTGAGTCTACCAACTTTCTTCTTCAGTACTTTGATTTTTTTAACCCTTTTTCTCAATATCATGTTTTCCTTTTTCAATTTTCTGATTTTATTGTGGCCTTTGCCTAATGTTTTATGTTTATGGGGAATGTCAAGGTTTTCCTCACCTTTCCCAGCTAATGATTGTTCCCCTGTTTCTTTTTTGTGCTTTGTTTGTTCTACAAGGTTGTTTACCTCAATGTGAGGTTCTGGTTGTGCTGCATCTTCAAGGAATGGCATCTATGTGTCAGGGAGGTCCAAGGAAGGGTTTGAAGAAAAAGTTGGTGCTTGGTGTTCTTCAAACCTGCTTGTGTCTTTGGTAACTGATGTCCCTAAATTCCCTAGTACTTGAGCCATCTCTACCTCATAAATTTTGAAGAACTGTTCTGTAAGGTTTTCAAGTGATGGTTGTTCTATCTGTGCATTTTATTGAGTGCCTTGTGAGGGTTGTTCTGCCTGCATAGCTTCCTGAATGTTTTTAAATTGAATTGTATTTTTTCCCCTTCTTATTTTCACCGTAGAGGTTTCAGGAGCAACAATTGTTATTTTTATCCTCTTCCTTGATGTTTCTGCCTGTTTGGTCTGGATTTCTGCCAACTGGATGGGGTCTGCTTCAATTTCAGGCTAGGGTAGTGGAGTTTCAATTTGGGCACTTCCTCGTTCTTCCTGAGTTGTCTCAATTCTCTGTGAGGGGGTTTCTTGGCGAATTTTGGTTTGTTCGATTTATAAGGGCCTATCGGCCTTGATTAGATCACCCCAAGTTATCTGAGTTTGGATCGAGGCCCTGTTTACTATTAGCTTTACTAGTCCATGGTGACTAATTATAGTGACAGGATATTTATCCTTTTGAGTTATTGCAGCAACTTCATGTAACGTAGCATTTAGAAAAAATGGAAAATTTATTACTAACCTTTATTTTAGTGTTGCTAACAATTTGAGGTGGCACGACCGCACAACATCGTACCTCCCATCACATGTGATATACCTTTGTATTACTCCTTCCATCTCCCTCCATGGCTCATTGAGAGAAGTGGGGTTGAGTCCCTTCCCCTTTTTTATCAATTTCTTCTCCAGGTTCTACGAAAGATTCCACAGCCTCATTGAACATTGTATACTTCTCGATCCATTGTATGCCTTCATTGGGGAGGCCTGTAACCTCCGCTATAATTTCCTCAGTGACCAGAATTTGTATATTTCGGATCACGAATATTCCTCTCTGCAAGTTCTGGAAAAATGCTAATGTGATATTCGTTTCATATCCTTCCAATCTACTAAAGTAATCTATCCATCCCAAACAATGTAAAATTTCCCTTTCCTAGTTGGTTACCTATAGCAATGTGGGTTCTCAGCGTACACTTCAGCCACCCATGTCTTATGTGAGAAGATGAGGACATCTATCATTCCCTATTGTATCTTAGTTCGACCATCTTTTGAAACAATATGACCAGAAATAGAAAATATCATAGAACAACAACTGTGTATAAAAATGTGAGTTTTCTCATTTATCACAATCATTATGATCTATCGGTAAATGTGCAGAATATCTACACCCCCATAAATGGAAAGGTCGACCTTGACCGTCGAAATGTACTAGTGTAATAATGGCAAGTATTTCAAGTGAGGGGTGATTACTACGTCATCGTCGTCGCTGGGAGAACAATCATTAATAACCTTCAAAAGTACTTTTAATGGTAATCATGAAAAATAATCACTTTTGTGTGGGAAATTCAAATTGACATACCTATGTTAAAAATGTTTAAGGAAAAAGATTCTGAATAATTTAAAGTTGCTCACATGTTTTTATAAATATTCCACATGTCATAACGTTGCTACTTTCCCGTGTTATTGGATATAACTGGAATGATAGCCTCTTTTTTAGGAAAGTAAATCTAGGAACACACAAAATAACTTGGTGTATTTAGGGTAAACTTCGATACCATAGGAAGAGCCACTGCCACCCGCAGGCATCCATAGCCTCGACAGGGTTTCCTTTTAACTCATAGATGAGCCAGTATCCTTAATAAATATTTTGAATCATCTTTTCCCAAAAACACCACTAGCCTAGTTTGGTATCCAGATAACTATAATGCCACTCACTAGATTGTAAACTAAGTGAACAAGTCGGCTCGTGATGAGACCTCTTGTCCTTTATCAAAAAAAATGCCAAAGGCCATTGCCCTGGTGTGGTAGCCATAGTGAGAATGTCACTTATGTTATTATTTGATGATCATGGTAGGTTGGCTAGTGATGAGACCCCCTATCCTTTGTGGGAGAAGTTTATTACTTATATATGACAAAAAAAAGTGAGGGATGGCGTAAGAAGTGTAAGAATGACAAAAAAAAAATGTTCTTTAGACTCCTTATTATGATATGAAGGAAAATTATCATTCAAGTATATGTGTATATATAGGGGAATGAAACGAGTTATGGTGGTTAAGGATTATGAACAATATTTAAAATAATTCGGAGAAATTAATCCAAAAATAACTCGATAAGGTATGCTAAATAGTCCACAAAAATGACAAATTGTTACTATGATAATTATAAATGATGTTGGTGAAAATTAATTAGTGAAGGTCATACCCAAAGGAGTGGATAACGTAATAATGGCATGATTGTTCATGAAAAAAGAATCATGATTTTTGAGAAAAAGGAACAGCAATAAGAAAAAACATAGAAGGAACAACAATTGTTCCTTTCGAATGAACAACTCTATCCGTAAGAGGAATGGTAGTCACTATAAAGGGAACATCAGTTATAACAAAGGGAACGACATTCATTACTTCAAATGGACGATACTACCCACGAAGGGAACAACAATCACGCGAAGGAAACAAAAATTGTCTCGTTCAAATGAACGACAATCATACGCGAAGGGAACAACAATCGCACGAAGGGAACAACAATCGTACGAAGGGAACAACAATTGCTTCATTTTAAATGAATGAAAACAATGATGTTCAAATTTTAACCATCTATTTAAGTGATTGGAAACCTCCCACAGACATTTTTGTTTTAGTGAATCTAGGATTGATTAGTCATCAACTAAATTCATTCAATTTCTATGGGTAGGTTTATTCAATAATCGAAGTATTGGATGGTTTGTTAGTATGATGCATTCATTACAGTCACCTGATTTTTTCTATGGAACATGACATATTCATCTTCTGTGAAAACATGGTTTATATTTACTGGATTTTTCAAGGTGAGATAGGAGCAAGGAACATAAAAGAGTGCTAACTATATTCATTACAGTCACATTTTCTAGTTCTTATTCTCTCAAGTAACTTTCCTAAAAAGTAAAAAGTAAAAAATCAATCAAATCCGTAAAGAAAGCTATATACAATATGTACAGTGCTCATAAAAATCATCATTTTATGAAGTTGAAGTTGTTGGGTTACCTTCCCAGCCAGCTAAAATATCAACAGTAGGGTCCTTACTTCTTGGAAAAAGGATTGTTTTGAAATTGGATGATGGTAGAGTCGTAATTGATTTACATTTACCAGAAAAGGAGAACCAGGCCCGTCGATGGTAACTAAGGTGATAGTGTCGTTATCATGAACTTCATTGATTTCATACGGTCTGAGCCACCTTGTCTGTAATTTTCCAGGAAAATCTTAAAAACTGGAATCATAGAGAAGCGTCAAATCACCTTTCCAGAAGGATTTCTTCTTGATATGTTTATCATGCCAGCTAGCTCTCTGATGTTGAATAACAGTTGTGCACTATAGGACGAAAAAGCATGCTTTGTCTAACTCATTGAGATGTTGTAAGCACTATTTATGTGCCTCTGTAAGATCCAGTCCAATTTCCTGGGCCATCCTTAGAGTCTTGATCTAAAATTAAATTGGGAAGATGGTTACTTTTCCATAGACTAGATAATAAGGAGAGTAGCAAGTAGTGTTATGCCATGTCATGCGATAGGACCATAAGGAATTTGGAAGCTTGACTGCCCAATTCTGATGGTTTGTCGAGACTATTTTTGTCAAAATTTCCTCCAAGACTTTATTGGTACTTTCTACTTGCCCGTTTTCCTGTAGGTGGTAGGGGGAAGTAACTTTGTGTTTAATATGATAATTATGCAGGGTAGTCGTGATTCTATGGGCTGTAAATTGTGACCCTATGTCAATGATTACTTCCCTGGGTAATCCATAGCATACAAATAATTCGAAGAGAAACTTAATGACTGCTTCCTCCATTTCATTTGAAAAGGCTACTACCTCTACCCATTTGGTCGTATAGTCTGTTGCAACTAGGATATAAGCCTTCTCCATATTGCTTAGAGATTGATCAAAATATGTTCCATAAGGAGTGAAATCGTCCATGTAAACTTCAAGTCTCTGGAATGTGGCTAGAGCATTACATAATCCAAAGGGAAATACTCTATATGCAAAGGTACCCCAGGGACATGAAAACATAATTTTATCTTGGTCTTCCGGAGCAATCTGGATCTAATTATAACCACTAAAACCATCTAGGAAGGAAAAGAACTGCTTCCTGCTAAAGTGTCAAGGACTTGATCAATAAAAGGTAAGGGAAAGTGGCCCTTCTGGGTAGCTTTATTGAGTTCTTTGTAGTCTACACAGATTCTCCATTTCCCATTCTTCTTGGGGACAATTATTAGTGGGGAAACCCACCGACTATCTGAAATAGGATATATAAAATCTACATCCAACAGTTTTTGTAAGTCTTCTTTAACAACATCCCTAAGATGAGGGTTCAATATTTGTTGGGGTTGTTAGATGGGTCGGGCATCTTTGTCAATATAGATATGATGTGTATAGAGTTGGGGATCGATGCCCTTAATGCCAGGATACTCCCAAGCAAAAGCTTGTTGATATTTAGAAAGGATCTGAATCAATTTTTGTTATTGTTGCTCATTTAAATTAGCATTAATATTCAGAAACCTCCTTGGTGCAATTTCAACTAATATGTTGTTATGGACAACAGTAATGGGGATCTATTGTTCCATCAATTCTTCCAAAGTATCTCCTTGTGCTTCATTATCTAAAACAGCTTTTAACATTTGACATGTTGGATTTGTTATAATGGTTGGGTTGTTAATGAATCTATTGATCACATCATATTCTAGTTGGTTCTTAAGTCTGAGAGATTCTTCCAATGTGAGAGGACATCGTAGATTCTTTTCTGGATATCTAGGTGGTGGCAATTGTTGATGTATGATAGGTAGACTCGGTTTAGCTGGAGGAAACAGGATGAGGTTCTTTGTAGAAATTCCTCTAGCAATAGTCATGTTGCCTATGCAACATCCTATGTATGCATATGATGTTGCGAGCCATGGTATTCCCGGTATCAATGGGTGTCCATCGAGTCCACTTCTTGGGTTGATAATGAGGAAATCAGCTAGATATTCCCAAGAGTCTATTGAAATTGTTATATGTTGTAATGTGCCAACTGGTTTAACCACTGATCTATCAGCCAATTGTAAAATAATTGAAGTATCTTTCAAAGGAGGTGCAACCCAGGATGTTACAGGTCTCGATGGTCAGGATATTAATGGTTTCCCCCAAATCCACTAGTGTATTTGGAAAATAACAACCTTGGATCTACACTGTTACCACAGGATTCCATGGGTTTGTATACTTGACCGGCTCCTTCTTTCCTAGAACAAGATCAGACAAGGCTCCTACCATGCGAGAAATTGATGGCTTTTTATCTTTCCTGACAGGCTTCTTCCCACATAATTCCTTAATTGTATTTTCATAAATTGGGATGTCTTGCAGAGCCTGTAGGAGTGGTATCTTAACATAAGGATTGTTTATTTCCCCTACAATTGAATTTAGGATATACATTTGGTTTTGCTATCATTATCTTCTAGGGAAACGGGGGGGGGGAGGAATCACATGCTCATCATGGTTCTGTGGCTCAGCTGTGTTTCCCCCCTGTTCTACTTCTTTTGTTATGACCACAGACAAGGGTGTTATTGTTGGTTGTATATTTTCATTCTCTTGCTCTTGGTGAATGTTACTTTATTCAGGAGAAATTGTGCACCCTGACCTCAATCAGAGTTCATTTCACCCTACAGAGTTGATTTACCCATCCAAATTCTCAATAATTTGCACAATTTGGGTTGGTCTATTATTAGGATTTGGGTTGGGTTGAGATGGTAATCGGGGGCACATTGGAGGTTGAGGGTTCTGGGGTGACTGGAGTGGATCTTGTAAAGTTGGTTGATATTGAGGAGCCATCCCCATGGGTTGATTGGTCATCCCCATGGTGAGCTACTAGTTTTGATTCCAATTGGGGGCTTGGGTAGTTGTGTTAGTCCATTGTGAAGGATAGGGGTTATTACTTGAATTTTTCCAGGATGGGGTAGGGTATTGCGAGTTAGGTCAAGTAGGATTTGCAGATGATTGATTTGGCCAGGTGAGATTTGTAGCTAATTGATTTGGCCAGGGTGCAGTAGGATATTATTGGGACCGCAAGGTAGGGTTAGCAAATGGATGGCCCTACCATGTGTTTCTAGAATTTTGTTGTTGATTATACTACCCAGAAAATAAAGAGGGAGGATCTTGTACCGTACCTTCGGGATGAGCCTGGCATTGGCGACACTGAGCCATCAGATACTCCGGATTTGTTTCCTCTTTTTCTTATTTAAAGACAAAATTTAGTCCTACGAGTGATGGGCATTTATCTGTTGCATGGTCTTTGGCACAGATAGCGCAAACTCGAACCACATCCAAAGGACATTCCCTCGGACCATGTTTCTTTCTGTATCAGTGGAAAAATATGGTCAAGGATTGTTCTGCTTCTGCCTGTTTCTTTTTAGCCTGCAAAACATCCAATTGTGTAGTCAGAGTACTCAAAATGTCAGTTTTGAAATTCTCTAAGAGATTACCAACTTCTGCTTGGGTGACACCGCCGCTAGTAATTTTGTTATTTCTAGTGAGGGGAGCTCACATTCTCGATTTGGTCTGTGTACTTCCATGTGAGCACTTGTTGCACAATAGGATAATATTATCATAAGTTTCTTGATAAATATCACCCTTCCCCATTAAATTCAATGTTTCTACCCATTCATCCTTCATTCCTTTTATCAAAGTGGCTTTAAGTACTTCACCTGGTAGTGTTCTGTAAGGTGATCTTTGCAAGTTATACTGAAACCTTTCAACATATTCTTCTAGTGTCTCATTTTGTTTTGCAATCATTTGAAAGATTTCATCTTTTAGATCCCCGGTTCTACAGTAATCCTAATATTTCATGAGGAAGGTTTGTTTCATTTCATCCCATGAATTTAAGGTTCCTCCTCCTAATCCCATAAACCAATGCAAAGTTTCTTCTTTCAAAGTGGAAGGGAACAGCTTCAGTTTCTGGGGTTCAAAGGTGTATTCATAATCTCTACACAGGACATCAAATTCTAATAAGAATGCATCAGGGTCCTCTGAGATTAATTTATGAAAGGTTGGAAGATTTTGTAACGGGATGGCTTTCATGGGGGAATTAGCAACTAGACCAACTATAGGATATTCCAAAGTGGAATTCTTGGTTCATGGTTGATTGTGTTGTGCCATTTGATCAAAAATATGCCAATAATCTTCAGGGATTTATTGGCCTGGGTGTTCTATTTGAGGTGATTGATTACTTGGTCCCTTAGGGGATTTAATCACGCTACCTCTATATGGGATTTCAAGTGTAACTTCTCCTATCAAAATCACATGAGATCCAGGATCAGGTGGTGGTGATGGGTTTTCTTTAGCAACCCCACTGGCCTCCCCTTCTCCTTCTTCCATATTACAAAAATTTCCCTCATTTAAAAGGATGAGAGGTGGAATATCTGTATTTTGAAAACTTTGTTCAGTCCCTTCAGTTCAGTTATAAACCTCAGCATGGGCTGCATTTGGTGAATTTGTTACTTGATGGATTTGGTTAGAACCTTTCCGGGGTCCAACCGAGGCTTGCGATTCAACTTTTCGGATGATGTCATCTATGAAGGTGCTTCTTCTAGGGGGAACCGATCCCTGGGATTTTGTATTTTTTGGTGGGGGTTTTGGTTATTCAGGTTCTTTATTCTTAGTCATACACACTTCACACAAAATTCTAAGTACCGATATGACCTCTATGCATCATCTAAAGGTAGGCATTGGCATAAGAATTTTACTTATTTCCTATGTAGGTTCTTACCTTCCATTTTCAATACCTCATCATCCAGAGACACAACCTATGCTATCTTTGACATTCTCCCCGGCAACGGTGACAAAATGTTGGGCTCTAGATATTTCCTAAAACAGCGTTAGTTTAACATTAATTTATTAACCGTGGATTCGTCTTTTATCTCAAGAATATCAGCAAAGTCTATGCAGATAGTTGTCGAGGTTAAAATCGTGTAGTTAAAGAAAATATGAGTTTATCAACAATAAAGTTCCTTACACATTCATTAAAACTATGAAACTAAGATCTCTACTCAACAGAATTATAATCTAATCCATGACATGTTGTGAATTAAAGGCATTAACTAAATTGTTGAATTTATCTAACTAAGAAACAATAATTCAATCTATGAAAATTCTTAATAAATTGATCTACCAGTAATTACTTAACCTATTGGAAATAAACAACTAAGTACTATAAATTGAGAAGGAACAATAAATGAAGAATTAAGTGAAAGGAACAACAACTGTAAATTTAATAAAGGGATATCACGTGTGAAAATGAGAGGAACTGTCAAGCAATAAACTACAGTGATGGAAACTGGAACAACAATCGATAGCATTCAAATGAAGCATCTATATTATGTAATCAAACAACATAGCCAATCTATAAAAACATCGACACACTCATGCATTTATCTTAATTGTTGTAAAAGATATTTAAATCACAGAACGAAAATCAAATCAATACAATTACAGATTGAGACAGTAACTCCTTTAGACTGGGCCCTCGGTCTTCAGAAGCACTGCTGCTAAAAATTCAGTATGAAAAAATGGTAAAAACGCTCGAAGCTTCTATTAATTCCATAACTAGTACAACATTTACAAAAGATTGCTTGTACAGAGCAATTCAGAGATCTGGATGCTTGGATAAATTTCTTAGGTGTTTCTCCATGGTTCATTACCCTCTATATATTACAATGATATGGGTAAATTAAGATATCCTAAGGATCGAGAAATCCTCAGAATTGCTTTTACTATTTATAAAGATTACAAAATAAAGAATCAATCTTCCTCAAAATTGCTTTGCACCTGATTTCTTCAACCTCCAATAGTCTATGCATAATCAAAATATTATTTAGCTATCTTTAGTTTAACAATATTTGTCTATTCCTGCAATAAAATCAAACAATTCCAACCGAATTTTAGAATTTATCTAATATCATTCAATAATATTTCTAGAAGACTTTTTAATCAGTTTCTATCCTAATTATTTCTAATTAATAGAAAAGTCAATCCAGATTATATCATAAACTATGGTGATAAGGAGGATATCTGTACATTTTTCTCAACTCAACACCCATCTCGCCTCGCAAGGTTGAGCTACCACTCTCTATCCGAGTTGGGCATCCCAACTCCCAAAAGAAAAATCAGTCAAAAAAATATCGATGATATAACCTTACGCCTACCCGACGTCCCCCTTTTTACCTTCTCTGCCATTTCTTTTATATATTTCCTCTTAGTGACCTTTCCATTTGCACATTAATTTAGTTTTATTAAAAAATATTAAGAAATATTCTCCCTCATACACTTTCCACCCAATCCCTTAGTTGCACCAGAAATTCATTTAATTAATTAAATTAAATTTCAAATTTCCCTCACCCACCTAAAAGTGTTCCTAAAAATGCTACTCAATGTCCCTTTATTCCCTCACATTCCCTTAATGATTGACGCCTTTCTTAAATCTTAATTGAGTTCATTTTAGGAAAATTCTCTATAATAGATTCCTTCTATGTTCCACATTCTTTTTGGAATTAATTCCCCCTTTCTTCTAACTTTGAATTTGATTTTTCCCCCGTTTTAGTCTAATTTGATTTTTCCCCCTTTTAATTAATTGCTTAATTAATTTTTTTTCCTCAAATCCTACTTAGACCTAGGCTTTAATTTCAACTAGGCTTAGCAAATTTTTAAGGGAAAATTTATGATTAATATACTTTACTGATTCATAATTATTTTAAGTCTGACCAAGTCAAGGTAAGATATTGTTTTCTAGGTACCTAGGATTATTGACTCGCCATTGTTAAAACTGCGATATTCCCTTCAATATGCACTACATGATCCAAGGGTGCCACTCGCCTTCATTATGTTTCATTTATGCGACGTGCCCTTCAAGACGCACTAGGTGCTCCAAGGGTGCCACTCACCTTTTCAATGATTTTGGTAGACGTCAAGGTCTTGGATTCAATACTCTGTCATGTGACCTTATGGGAGACTAAGTGCCTCTAAGGAATAAGGACCGTGCCTTATTGTGTTCCCCTTAGAATCATCGTCGTCAACTATCATAGTTTTCCATCACAACATCATGGATATCCCGAACTAGGTAATCGTTAACCTACAGTTCGAGCCACAGTGGGATTTCTAGTAGGATGTGGTAGGGTTGTTTCCAAAACTATCCCTCAATATCGTTGGTTGTCATGCGTGAGCCCTTTACTCCAAATGTGAGTCTGATTATCAAGATATCGTCATCCTGCATCCATCAATGAAACATGTTAGTGATCCATAATAAACATCATAATTTACCAGTCATATGTCACATATGAAATAACAAAAATCACTCAAACCATAAAAAATCCACTCCCTAACTCAATCTGGAGTCCAAGGAGGTCCATCGATGCCATCGACATCCTCAATCAGTCCAGAGTCCTGCACACTTAGGAGAAACCAGTCAATAGCACCTGTTTATACATAATAACGTAACACGACATCATAATCCACAACCTCATCATCAAAATCCATAAGCGAAGCAGACAATCACATAATAAAATTAATCACTTGCACGCAAGTGTCCTCAAAGAATAATTCACATATGAAGTGTGCACAAGAGTGGGATGTTACATACACCCCCTCTTGTTTTAAAATTCATCCCGAAGTTTCACAGTATACAAGTTCATAAATAAAGTATCTTACAATATTTAAATGTCTAGCTATCAACAAAAATGGAAACTTTTGATGCATATCATATGCGTCCCAGGTAGCCGAATGTGGAATATAATCATCCCACTGGTCCTTGACTTGATCAACAGATCAACGTCGTAGTTATCGAATGTGATGGTCCAGAATTCAAATTGGCTCCATCGTGAGCGCACCCTCGCCCAACATCCTCCAAGAAATCAAGTCAATCACATATGAAGGATCACTAACCTAAAGTACCAAACAGATACAAGATATACATCATGCATATGCCTCAAAGAATGAGGCACGACTAACTGTTAGGCCCCTCACAATTATGGTCACAAGCTGGGCATCGACAAAACCCATCGACCAATCTTGCCTTTCATACAACCCTTTTTCTTATCATTTGTACTTGTCCATACATTTCTTGGATCTCTTCTGGTCCTACCAGGACCCCATCCTTAGATTCTATGCTAGCTCAATTCATCTAACATGATCGCTTGTAGAGAACTCAACGGTGCCATCATAATGGTACCTTGATGGTTGTTGTTACAGGCCAACTCGGCCAGCAATAAAAACTATTCCCAATGTTCTTGTTGGTTCCACACATACATACGAAACACAGCCTTACATATTTGGTTTGATCCTTCGGACAACTTGTAGCTCTCAGGGGTATGTTGTACTAAGTTCAGAGGTGTTCCCAAGGCCTCTTGGGAAACTCAAACAAAATTGTCTTGCAAACACCGATTCCCTTCTCAAATATGATTCTTTTGGTATGTCTGGCAGTCTCAATATCTTGCTGGTATAACTCTAGCTATACCTGGCGCATGATGCATCATACGCACATGGACACAGGATGCCCTCTTTGTCAGAGTGTCATCTATTACGAAAATCTAGTTGTGCCTCCTTTCCATTAACGAAAATCCCCACAATAAATTCCATCAAAATGACCTCCCATTTTGATTCTAGAAAATTGTGTGGTTGTATTAATCCTTAAGGATTTCTATGTTCATCCTACATATACCAACCTTCTAGGCATCTGGCGATGTGATTGACGATGTCTACATTTATCCCTTCCAGAAGAATAAGGGCTTAAGGTTTTTCCTCAACTTCATGACTCCTGGATGAGACATGTGCACTACTCTATGAGATTTGCATAACATCAAAATTTCTCAATTCGTCATTGGGATGTAAGTAAATCTGGTTATTATATCTCAAATATTTGTCTTCGTCCACAGTATATCCCTCAATTTTGGTACCAAGATGGTGTCCTTCCCGAAAAATTCCATACCCTCTTTATACCAGTCAGCATTGTGTTGTCATTAGAATCCTTTCACATTGATTTATTTGAAGAGGTATCACTAGAAATATGTGTGGTCTCTTAATCCAAGCATCTTCCACTTTGTTCATTGTCCCTTTTAAGTAGGAAATCTAAAAATCGTACTTGATAAGTAGTTATGACCATTTCCTTTGTCGTGCGTTCAAGTCATTTTCCGTATAAAGGTGTTGTAGACCACAGTCGTCCATTTTTAGTTTGAATTTCCATCCAATCAGGTAGTGTTCCCACACTCTCAGGGAATACATGATGGATAACAACTTCAAATTGTGTGTTGCGTAGTTCTCCACGGGATTTCTTAAATTCCTCAAGTTGTAAGTGATCACTCGACCGTCTTGCATCAAGACCCTGCCTAAGCCTTCCTTAGATGCATCAGTGCATACCAAGAATTCCTCGTCCAAGACAGTGTACTTTAGCATATGTGTTGTCTTCAACAGCTCCTTGAGCCTTCGAAATGCTTCCGTGCATCTCTCGGCCCATACAAACTTCTTGTTTTTCTTCTGCAATTCTGTAATCAGATTTGCTATCTTCGAAAAACCCTCGACGAATTGTTGATAATATCCCGCTAAACCATGAAGCTACGCACTTCTGGGACATTCATCGGCGTAGACCACTCCATAATAACCTCTAGCTTTGTCGGATCCACAACGATACCTTCGTCGAAGATAACATGTCCTAAGCAATGAATACTTAATAGCATTGAGACTGCTTCCCGTAATTTTTTCTCTCGCAACAGTGTAGTACCAAGCGTAGAATTTTGTCCTTATCTTTTATTATTCGAGAATATATCAAAAAGTCGTCAAGGAATACTCAACAATAGTCAAGCAGAGTATCCACTACCCATACTTATTCCGTAAGAAATTAACAGGAGCACCCCAAGGCGATACACTTGGACATAATTCTTAGGTCCAACAACTCCTTCAATTTCACTTTCCACTCTTGTAACTCAGGGGTCAACATTCGATAAGGATTTCTTTCCATTGGTTCAGTTATAGGTTTTAGGTTGATGATAAATTCCATCTCGGTGTTAGGAGGCACACCTAATAATTCTTCTGGGAATCATGTCCGCAAAATCTCATACTACCGAAAGGTCTTCTAATCCTTCCACCATGCCCTTGACATTCGACGGTAAGTATGCATATAAATTGCATCCTAACACGTAATCTCGTGTATTTGTAGGGAATAATGATCCTTGGGGACACTCCCCATTTTCTTCCTACCATCACACTTCTATGTCCTTCATTGTCGGTCCAACTCAACCACCTCATCTTACTGTGGAGTATCGCATCATGCGATTTCCACCAGTCCATACTGATCATATTATTCTAATATCTTAATATCATGACATAGGTCGGACTGCATTACACTATCCTAGGTTAAAGTGAATGTTCATACCCCTTCCTCCAACCATCTGGTTGGTACCCGAAGCCACATTGAAGAATCTAAAATCGTCCTGTCAAAAATCCCTTACCCAATCTCTTCAGCACGATACTAGAATTAGAGCTCTCTATAGCACCAAGGTATAACAAATACTAAACATTTGTTGGTGAAGGCACCTGAAACCTCGAGCATAGTGGATTGGTGCTCAACCTGGTGGTTATTTACCATGGTCATGAATCTTATGGGCCTTTCCCATCTATGCCACGGTAGTGTGTCCTATTGACTCGGTCGCTCTACCCCTTCAATCAGACATTATTTTTGGTAAGGTGATTGTCCAGAATTCCCTCGCCTACCTCTGGTCCAATACTCCTTCCCCCATAATAGAATTTGTTGGCCCACAAAGCTAAGATACTGGTATGTTCTACTGACAAGCCTAAAGGTGGCTGCTAGCGGTGTTGTCGCAGATGGAGTGAACCCCTGTAGGGAGCCCTCTGCTAAGGAACATATCGCCAAGGTGTCGTGAACAAGGGTCATATGGATGTATCTTGAAATGAAGAGGCTTTGTTTGGATGACCTATGATGTTGTTGATTACCATATGTTATCAGTCCAGACGGTCTTGTAGTAGTTCTGCCCAGACTCCCGCGGTCAAATATTCTTTAGCTAAGAGGCCTACTAGATTGCATCATGCAACTTCTGAGACATTTAGATCCTCACCTTCACACAAAATATGAAGTTCGATCATGAACTTGTTGATCTCCATATTCTTCGTGTTCAAATGCGGGGCATACCGAAGTAGCCCATAAATCTGGTCTCATAATATGGCACCATACGACCACCCTATCATAAGGTGATGAACTCATCCAGCTGGCACTCAATAAATTCCTCTAACATATACTTCTCCCAGAACCTTTCCTTGAACCTTTCCCCTAAAATGGCTTTGATTTCCATGTTTAGTTGAGGTAGGAATGTCTTCCTCCATAGAAGAGCACTCCCCTTTAGATGAATACCGCATATGCAGACCTTCATGCTGGAAGTTGTAACTACGAAGCATGAAGCTAGTGCAAACCCCCTTCCCTCCAAAGGAATACTTGACCTCTCGGTCTTGGATTGTTTGAATTCTTGAGTTTGAGCGAATCCTTGGGTCCCTACGGGCACCCAAAACTATCTTATCCACACACATAGGCTCTTCCGCTAATGACCACGACTGTGACCGTGGGTCTACTTCCTTCATGGTTTGGAGTTCAGGGATATCCCAAATCCTTTCTTCACTCCTTCCCAAAGTGCTCATCTCTGATTCTCCAAACTCATGCCACACGTCTCCTCGGATCCGCCAGCCCCATAATGGTTCAAACTTCGCAACCCTGTGAAACTCTATGCATTTCACTCACAACCTCCCATCTCCCGATTTCTAAATTCTTGGATCTCGTTGCCACGTGATCTCTTTTGATCAATAGTCAGGATTGAATCACGAATTTGGACCTCGTGACTCGGTCTTCATCAAGTTTTTAACTTGTCGAACCTCCAAAGTACCAAAATACTTTACGGTTCTCCTCCTTGCAACTTCACCAAATCTAACGGTCTGGGTTCATTCTTCTCCTTCTGAGAATGAATCTTGCCTACTGGCTTTTATGAGAAGTTCAAGGACTCCTTTCCTTGATTATTTCCATCGTTCTCCCTCCTGAGCTTTCCTTCTTCATTTTTCCTTTGTTCATCTGAACAATCTCTTCGACACTTAGTCGAGAACTCGATATGTAGACACCTTGCAACATATTTTCTCTCCACTTCAACTTTTTTTGATGACTTCTCACTCCTTGCGACTATTCTCCAAACTATTCTATCTCTCGTGTATAAATCACGCTATCCTTCCTGAGCCTTCAAGTCTGAAAACTCTGTAACGCATTCCTTGCGGACGTCGATGCACTCCTTGCAGGCATATAAGTTCCACTATCTCTTCTGAGATTTCAAGTTGGAATAGACTCGGTCACACACTCCTTACAGACACTATGCACACCTTGCACTCACTCAATGAAAAGAAACGATTGAAACTTATCTACTCCTCACAATGACTTATACATTCAACAAAGAAAATGTAATCACAGATTCAAGAATAGAAATAACAAAGAATTGAAAAATAACAGAGATTCTACCATTCATTCAGGTGGACACATAACCATACACATTTGGGACAATGTTCCTCTGTTATATTCATCAAACTAAAACTTACATACATACATTGTTCTTCCCTACTCCTTAACCTATAAAAGATAGATTCAGATGTTTCTTGGTTCTCCTTTCTCCACAACAACTATGATCATCAATAATAACTATCAACAACCCTTTCTCGGCAATATTAAAAAGATTTATAAAAAGAAGTGCTCTTCGAGCATTTCCTCCAACTACTCTACACTATAGTAAACCGAATTAAATTCTATCAACTACTTAACTCCTAAAAAAATAAATATTTCGTTAGACAGATAAGAGCACAAGATCCAAATCTGTATTGTGATTTTATCCAAAAAAAACAGACATTCCCCCGTCATATTTTGTGATGGTTCGGCCGCCAGTATTTAAATACATTCATAACTCAAAACGTTCTATCAGATATCACATTAATACATTGATAAATTTGAAATTCAAAATATTTCAAAATGTGCGCTAGTGTGCCCAGTTGTCTTCCACACTTGTGCTTTGTTGGCGATGCTCCTGCATCATACTCCCTTGGCTGAAAAATTCATGTAATCTTGTCCATGATATCCTTCATTGATCTTCCATGCTTCTGGATCTCTGCTTCACCAACCCAACTGGCATATTTTTTTGGTCATCCTTTCCACTTCACCAAGTATTCAAAATACATCTTCCTTCTAGTCTTCTTACCAAATCTTTGATCTATGATCTTTTCCTTCTGCGAATTCTCTGCTACAGGCATTTTCTTCTCCCACTGAATCTTCCTTTGATATTTTAATCCTTCAGCTTTGTCTTCTTTGTACAGATATAGGTATGAAATATTGAATATGGGTGATATACCCACATCTTCTGGCATCTCTAACTCATAAGCATTCTCGCCAACTCTCCTCAAGATTTTACATGGCCCTATCTTTTTCAACTTCAGCTTGTTGTATGTTCCTCTCAGGAATCTTTCCTTCCTTATATGTGCTAGAACCTGATCCCCAACTTCAAATTCAATCTTTCTCCTATGTTGATCGGATCTACGTTTGTATTCGCAACTGGTCTTCTTCAACTGCTCCTTGATCTGATTATGAATTCCCTGCATTTCTGCAACAAAATCTTCGGCTCCCACACTTCTAAACTCATTCTCTTCATATCTCTTAACTCTTATACTCCTCTTGAATTTTTTCCATAAACTATTTTAAATGGACTCTTCCTAATGCTCCTGTTCACTAAGCCATTATATGCAAACTCAACTTGTGCTAGAATTTGATCCCATTGATTATGGTGTTCAATGACCAAACTCCTTAGAAAATATCCTAGACTTCTATTCACCACTTTGGTTTGTCCATCCGTCTGTGGATGATATGCAGAACTAAAATATAGCTCTGTCCCCAACTTTTTCCACAACGTCCTCCAGAAATGACCAAAATATTTGTTATCCCTATCTGAAACTATACTACGGGGAAATCCATGAAGTCTCACAACTTCTCTGGAAAAAAAATTTGCAACATGTGTTGCATCACTGGTCTTCTAGCATGGAATAAAGTGTGCCATATTTGAAAATCTGTCCACCACCACAAATATGGAATCACTTCCTCTTTGTGTCCTTGGAAATCCCAACACAAAATCCATGCTTATCACATCCCAAGGCCTCTCTGGAATAGGCAATGGATGATACAACCTAGTGTTCTATTTATTCCCCTTGGCATACTGACAAATATTACAATTGGTCACAAATTTATTCAACTCTACTCTCATACCTGGCCAATAATATGAGCTGGCTAATTGAGCAAATGTTTTTTCATGGCCGAAGTGTCCGGCTAGACCTCCATTGTGTTTAACCTTCAGAAAATTCTCCCTCATGAAGCATCTCGGAATGCACAACTCACATCCTTCGAACAACAACCCATACTGAATCATATATTCGGCCCACTAGTTTTTGTCTCTGAGCACAGGATTCGCACATGCCTCGTATGCTTCTCCAAAATTTGGATCACTGTGATACATTTCCTTAAGGTGATCAAACCCCAAGGTCTTGATTTGAAATTCCTGCAGGATCAAAATTCTCCTGCTCAATGCATAAGCAACCTTGTTAGCATTTCAAGAAATATGTTTAATGACAAAAGTTAAATTTTGCATAAACTTTATCCACTTAGCATGTTTCTGGTTTAATTTCTCATGTCTCGTTATGAATTGCAAAGTGTGATTATCACTATACAAAACAAACTCCTTTGGTACAAGACAATGTCTCTATGGCATATAACTCTTTCTCATGTGTGGATTACTTCTTTTTAGATTCATTCAACTTATCACTTAAATATGCAACAGGTATGTTGTCTTGACTTAATACTGCTCCTATTGCAACTCCACTTGCATCACATCTTACCTGGAATGTCTTTCCGAAATCTGACAGAACTAGAATCTTTTGTTCAATTATCTTCTCCTTCAATATGTTGAAGTTGATCTCAGCCTCTTCTATCCATTTGAAATACTTGTGTATTTTCTTCACTATATCCATCATCTGAGCACTAATCCCACTAAAATTTATGATGAAATTCTGATAAAAACTTGCTAACCCATGGAATATTCTTACATCAAAGATATTCCTTGGTGACAACCATTCTTTGATCACTTTCACCTTTTCAGGATCCATCTTCAACTCATTTGAGGAATCACAAAACCCAAATATATGACCTCTGTCTTCAAGAGAGAGGACTTTTCAGGTTAATTAACAAATTCTCTTGGTGCAACCTCCTCGTTAACAATGCCAAATGTCTCAAGTGTTCCTCCTTAGTCTTGCTAAACACTAGTATATCATCTAGATACAAAATCAAAAACTTACCAATGAAATCCTTTAATACTTCATTCATCAGTCTCATAAAATTACTTGGGGCATTTGTTAAGCCAAACGGCATAACAAGCCACTCATACAAGGGTAAAATCATGAAGCTGGGTAACACTTTTGCTTGTTTTATGACAAAAAAAACTGTATTTTCACAAGTTCTTCAACTTATGGCATACAAAAGTATTTATTTTTTTTAGAATTTCACTTTATAGTAAAAACAAAACTTGTAACTAATTTTGTTATCTTTCCAATGACTATTTTTCAATTTTTTTTTTATCAAGATTTGATATGTCAATTTGACAATTGTTTAACAGTATGTTCGTTAAACATGAAATGAATGATAATGAGTTATTGTTTTCCACAACAATGTATCTGTTATTAAACTTATGTTTTTAAGAAATGAAATATACTGCAACAATCTACAAAGACTCTATTTTATTATGACTATAATTTTGAATCTAATGGATGGATATTATAATTTCTAGAATTTTTTTAAGTTGACCAAGTTGAAAATGTTGCATATTTTAAACACGTGTTTTTCTACACCTTGTATCTATCTTAATTTTTACTTAAAAGTAAAATATAAAAATACCCTTTTGACGAGAACATTTTAACAATTATGAATATAATTTTTCCATAATTTTCCGTTGTGTATTTTTAGAGATACAGTTTTTTCATTTCACTGAATCATAATCTCACCTAAAAATATTATGCAGTGATTTTTTTATAAAATTAAATAAAATTAGATAAAAACAATGAAAATGAAAACAAAACATACCCAATGAAAGTAGATTCAATTTTAAAAATGTTGGTATCAATTCTCAAACTAAATTCTGAGTATTTGTAGGAGTCTGCTACCTCCAAAGATGAAGTAAGATGGAGAGAATTTGCAGTTTCCTGCAAACAGTCCCATTTTCAAGTTTCCGGCCGAAATATTCTTTCGGTCGAAACCTAGTTTTTAACAGAATCCGTTAAAAATAAACGTTTCGGCCGAAATATTCTTACCATGGGAAAATAATTCATCCAAAAAACATTGTACACGAATTTTGAGGGAACCGTTAAATATGACGTGAAACTTTTCGGCCGAAAAAGATTTCGGCCGAAAGAAACATTTGTTCAGCTGAAAAATTGCCGCTAGAAATTTTGAAGACCCAATTGTCACGAAAGTGTTACCCAGATTCATGATTTTACCCACAACCCCTCATTCGTCTTGAATGTTGTTTTCCAATCATCACCTTCTCTCATCCTGATCTAGTGATATCTGCTTTTCAAATCTATTTTTGAAAAATAGTTGCCTCCACTCAAGCAATTCATCAAGTCATCCAGCCTTGGTAATGGAAATATGTATATGATGGTGATTTTATTTATGGCCCTCGATTCCGTACACATTCTCCATCATCCATCCTTCTTTGGACTTAATTCAGTTGGTACTGCACATGGACTTAAGCTTTCTCTTAACAATCCTTTGTCTAACATCTCTTGAACCTGTCTTTTCACTTCCTCATTCTCTTGAAGTGTCAACTTGTATGCTACTTTATTCGACAAGCTTTCTCCTAGTATCAAGTCAATGTGATGATTGATGCTTCTGATAGGTGGCAATGAGTTTGGAAACTCATCCACTATAATATCATCAAAATTATCTAGTGGCTCATGAACTTCCTCTTACAAATCCTCTAATGAAGTACTGATAAGGATAACCCTTGGTTTCCTCACTATAGCAAATTGCATCTCTTGTTCCTTCTTTACTTCATTTAGGAGTTCCTTCCCACTCATGAGAAGTATAATCATGTTGGCTTAATATTTCACCTTCTTTTCCTCAATTGGAAGCAACATGTGTGTCCTAACATTCTTCTCTAGGGTGCATGTATTCCACCTCCCATCATGAATAACATTTTTTTCATACTGCCAATGTGTTCCCAACAAAACATGACAGACATCCATAGGAATTACATCACATAGGATCTCATCTCTATATCCTCCTATTTTAAATTCAACCAGGCATTGTTTAGTGACTATTACCTGATGACCTTTCTACAACCATGAGACTTTATACAATGTCAGATGTGTAGTCGTCTTCATCTCTAGCTTCTCCACCATCTCTCTGGATACTCAGTTGTTAGTGCTCCCACTGTCGATTATCACCTTGCAAACTCTATCCTTCGTTTTGCAAGCTATCCTGAACAAATTGTTCCTTTGCACTGGCCTTTCAATCTCTGGATTTTTCTTCAAGAGAACCTTCTTCATCATCAAGGACCTTCCATCCTTTGCACCTTTTGTCTCAGCATCTGGCTTCTGCACTTCTGAGATGTGAACTTCACCTCCTTTCTTTCTCTCAGGACAATCCCAAGACATATGTCTTGTCTTTCCACATGCATAACACTTTACTTATCCTCCTCTGCCTCTTCCTCTTCCTCTGGTAAAGGAACTTCTGCCACCACTTTGTCTTCCTCGAGAACTTCCTCCTCTCTCAGAGTGACTATGTGGTTTCTCTGCCTCATCCTTGGGCTTCTGTAAATTCTCCTGGGCAACTCCTTTGCCTCTATTCAAGCTTTGACCTATGTTCTATTGACTCTGCTTCCTATCCAACTTCTCTTCTGCCTTTAGTTCCATCTGATATGCGTCAGCAATGGTCTTAATTGTCACCATGTTGATTTCATCCTATATATCATACCTCAAGCTGTTAATGTATCTCGAAACTTTCTCTTCATCCCTCTCTCTCTATCCAGCTCTAATATTCAATTTGTAGAACTCTTTTGTGCACTATTTCACAGTCAGCCCCCTCTGTCTCAAGTTCTGCATCGTCCTAAACAAATTTATATGGTAATCCTTAGGCATGAATTTCGCCTTCAACTTGGCTACCATTCGATCTCGATTCCCAACTCTTGATCTTTTGTTATCCTTTACTCCTCATGTCAGTCTGCAGATCATCCCACCACATTGTTGCATGTCCTTTGAGTCTAGTGACAATATGTCTCACCTTTTTCTCCTCTTCGACATCCTCATAGTCAAAATACATATCCATTGCTCAAATCCAATCAATAAATTATTTTGTGTCCAGGTTTCCTTCATACATAGGTATTTCAATCTTTTCTCTGGCACCCAATTTGACAACCACTCTCAACAAGTGTTCTTCTACAGCATCCTTGGCTACAGCTTTTGCAACTTTGACCTCTTTGATTTCTGCCTCCCTAACATCTCCAGCATCTGGCACTCTCCTTTTTGTTGTCTCCATGGCATCCAGCCTCGCATGCAGTTCTCTCATCTCCCTTTCCATAGCTTTGTTCGTTGCAGGTGGATCAGCACATCTCCTGGGTGGCATTATGCTGACGTTTATATTCCTCCCTATAGAAATCAATTTTTTATTATGCTCTAATAGCACTCTGGCACAAAATCCCTTCCCTCCAAAGGGTTGTTTGACCTCCCAGTCTTGGATCGTTTGAATTCTTGAGTCGGAGCGACTCCTTGGGTCCCTGTGGGCACCCGAAACTATCTTACCCACACACACAGGCTCTTCCACTAGTGACCACGACTGTGACCATGGCTCTACTTCCTTCGTGGCTCAAACTTCAGGGATATCCTGAATCCTTTCTTCACTCCTTCCCGAAGCGCTTAGCTCCAATTCTATGAACTCATGCCACAAGTCTCCTCGGATCCACCAGCCCCATAATGGTTCGGACTGCACGACCCCGCGAAACTCTAGGCCTTTCACTCATAACCTCCCATCTCCTGATTTCTGTATTCTTGGATCTTGTTGCCACATGCTCTCCTATGATCATCAATCGGTATTGAATCGCGACTTTGGACCTCACGACTCATTCTTCATCAAGGTTTTAACTTGCCGAACCTTCGAAGTACCGAAATACTTCACGGTTCTCCTCCTTGTAACTTCACCAGATCTAACGGTCTGGGTTCATTCTTATCCTTCTGAGAATGAATCTTTCCTACTGGCTTTTATGAGAAGTTAAAGGATTCCTTTCCTTGAATATTTCCACCTTTTTTCCTAGTGATCTTTCCTTCTTCGTTTTTCCTTTGTCCCTATGAACAATCTCTCGATCTGTGCACACCTTGCAATAAATTTTCTCTCCACACTTGAACTTTTGTGGATGAATTTGCAGTCCTTGAGACATTTCTCCAACCACTTCTATCTCTTGTGACTAAATCACGTTATCCTTCCTGAGCCTTCGAGTCTAAAAACTCTTTCATGCACTCCTTGCGGACGCCAATGCACTCCTTGCAAGTGTATAAGTTTCACTATCTCTTCCGATCTTTCGAGTCGGAATAGACTCAATCATGCACTCCTTACGGACACTATGCACACCTTGCACTCTCTCAATGAAAAGAAACGATTGAAACTTATCTACTCCTCACAATGACTTATACATTCAACAAAGCAAATGCAGTCATGGATTCAAGAACAGAAATAACAAAGAATTGAAAAATAACAGAGATTATACCATTCATTCAGGTGGACACATATCCAAACACATTTGGGAAAATGTTCCTCTGTTATATTCATCCAACTGAAACTTACATACATACACTATTCTTCCCTACTCCTTAACCTATACAAGATAGAATCAGATGTTGCTCGGTTCTCCTTTATCCACATCAACTATGATCATCAATAATAACTATCAACAACCCTTTCTGGGCAATATTACAAAGATTTATACAAAGAGGTGCTCTTCAAGAATTTCCTCCAACTACTCTACGCTATCTTAAACTAAATTAAATGCTATCAACTACTTAACTCCTATTACAATAAATATTGTGTCAGATAGATAAGAGTGCAAGCTCTAAATATGTATTGTGGTTCGATCCACAAAACAAAATGCATTCCCCCATCATATTCCCTGATGGCTCGGCCTCTGATCTTTAAAGACATTCATAACTCAAAAATTTATGTCAGATATCACATTAATACATTGATCATTTTGAAATTCAAAATATTTCAAAATGTGAGCTAGTGCACCCAACTGTCTTCCACACTTGTGATTTCTTAGCGATGCTCATGCATCAAAAGCACATCGTCTTGATCTTCATCCATGCCTCACCGGATGAGTCGTCTGTGGCACTCATGTACCCAGAAACTTAATCTTCTAAAGTTTTCCATGAAGCTGACCAGTACTGGTTGGGGTACGCTGTGGACCCTCAGGGGTACAGGTTCCCTAGCCTTATCTCAGTACAGATGGTTTGTCAAGGCCTCTAACATTTCCCTAGAAGCTCCCTGTCCGACCATACGCATCCCTTACAACAATCGACCCATTCCCGGGGACTTTTGCTTCTCCTTGGGGATTGGACCCCTCTAGCATGGGTGCTACTGGAGGCATCGCGCCTCCTCCCTTGGCACCACTCCGCAAATCTCTACGGCGTCATCTAACCGTCCTTACCACAAGGACAGGTTAATAAATTTTAATTATCTCTTAAGTATTAGGAAAGTGTTTAATTCAATGGAAGGCATGGTCATCCACATTCGTAGGGTTGAACCTGCTATGATACCATATGTAATGACCCCTTGTTGTCACGACACACTAGTGACATACAATCGACACAAAAAAAAATTGTCTTCTCAATGTGTTAGGAAAAATTTAAAACATCATAATAAATAGCAACATCGTTGATGATAGTCCAGGTGCAACGATATCCACTTAACTTCCAGGAACACGATTGAATCATTCATCAATAAACAATATCATTATTAAGGTGAGCACATGATCCATTTGCCAGTTTAACATATTCACTTAATGATCATTGCGTGCAAATAATCCAATCACCAATAGACATACATCATCATTATTCAAGCGCTCCAATAATCTAATTACCTTATCATGGCATAATCTATGGTGCAAATGTAATTATCTAAATTTTAACTGGAGAAAGATTTGTAATGCCTAAACAATTAATTGTCTACATTCCATTAATAGCGCAAGAGTAATCGACTTTAAATTAAAAAGCGCAAAGTAATTATTCACTTTATTCTCATGGCACATGATAAACATCCTTCTTAATTGATCACACATCAACATTCGTTACACCAAATATTTAATGGTGCAAGAAGTAATAACATCAACCATTCATTACATTAATTTTTCAATGCGTACAAGAGACAATCTAAACATTATACAAACATCATTTAAAATTCAGTTACGCAAGAAGTCTGAAGAGAAACCATCATACGTTCATTAAAATTCAAATGTGCAAGAAATCTAAAAGCTAACCATCATACATTCCATTAAAATTCGTTGTGCCATAATTCTAAGAGCTAAACCATCATACTATCATTAAAATCAGTTGCACAAGAGGTCTAATTAATACAATGATCTCACATTAATTCAACTAAGTGGCGAATAAAAACTAAATAATACATGGAACTCACATCGATTCAACTAAGTGGTGAAACATAACCTACATAATTACGCATTCCTCATTTCTACTACGATGCTTGAATGATAATCATATTCAAGATTATTACCATAATATAACGCCCATTATGTTAAACTTAGTCACAGTACAACAGATTCCCTTTCTGTATAAAATAAAACTTAAGCACATTTCAAGGATTCTTCTTACTGAATAAAATAAAACTTAGACATCAGGGATAGTAAACCTTTCTTAGAAAGAGAATTAAAAGTCCATTATAAATCTTATTATGTTACCATTCTCCCTTTTAAAAGTGTCACCTTGTTATCTTTTTCTTTCAATAAGAAGTCATATCCATATTCCACCATGATAATGATATTGAACCCGACAATCATGGTTGAAACCTTCCATCATGGAATAACTACATAGCCTTACCTCTCAATGACAATCAGATTAAAAATAGACTATCATACCAGTCATAATTAAATGCAAGGAATTTAATGGTGAGGGAAGAATCCCGCTTTACAAGGAACAATCATTCAGTAACGAATCCAACGTTTTTTTAAAATTAAGCGAAAACTGAAATTGTTAACTCAAGAGGAAAAACTCGGGGGTTTAACACCAAGACTCCATTCAATTAATACATACCCAGAATGTCGGGTAAGCATGCTCCATGCTGCACGCTAACCATAAAGGTGCTGGAACGCTGAGAAAAATCCCACCAATCGCGTTGGGCAAGGGCGCAACTTCGACTAGCGAAATTAGCACGAAATCTCTGTCAACCACTAAGACCAAGGGTGAAGGCGCAGGCCTTCCTTCCTCACGGACTGGAAACGAAATTCTTGGCAGAAGCGTGGAGAAGGGGGGAGGAAACACTGTCGACTTTTTCCCAATGGCTGAGATCGAAAATGCATGGGTTCCTGCTCGGCTGTGTTTGGTAAAATGGTGAGCACTTTTTTTTAGATTGAGTGATGGAAGGAGGGGTTTCCAGAACAGAATTAGAACCATTCCCAATTGCGTAAACAATTACATGCACTTCACAAACATATTTCAAACGGAAAATACTAACACAGATATCATTATACGATTATAATCAAAGGCTCTACCCAGATGAGAGAATTGGCCCTTTCGAAAAGACTATAGAAGAGCAAGGCAATCAGAATGGCTTCTCATGGGTGGGGTGACAGATTTTAATTAGTGGATTGCTAAATTGTGCCAAAAAGTAAACCTAATCCTGTCCATGAAGACCTAAACAAATTTAATCCATGCACTGGTTACTGGACCCCTTAACCAGGGTAAATGAATATGCTATTGCAAAATAATCTACATATCTGTAACATTCCTGTATTATTTTTAGATGACTGGAAGAAAGGGCTTCATAAATTTCCAACACATTAAACTATATCATGTTATGCATGGACAGGGTACTAAGATCTCCACATCTTAACCTCATTCTTAAGGAATTTCAAGCTATAACCTCTTGCTTGAGAAATTTTCAAACGGAAACCTGGATTCTCAATTTCCCCAATAGTTGTTGCGATGGAAACACTCCTTTGATATCAGTTTGTAATCTAAGGTACATACTCCTGAATTGTTGTTGCATGCTACAAAGTTGTTTAGGTGCATTTTCAATGCAAGGGAAATTTAGCGATGCTTCTACTATAGCGGTTTTAAAGGATTGTTGTTCAGATACTGGAATCAGATAAATCACAACTACAACTACTAAAATCATTGTCACCTAAAACCTATTTGAAAGTGAGATAAAATGTCAGAAAGCAAGACCATTACTCTCTCACACTCAAGACAACAAACATTCTTTTCTGCAGAAATTTCAATGAGAAACCAACATGCCGAGACCAGAATTTCGGAAATAAGAAAAACTTAATGAGAAAAACACATCCAATCGCAACTAATTACTGGCGAAACAAGAAGGTGCAGAGACATAAATGAGTTCACAAGCTGAGTGATCAAGAGGTAAACAACCAAGCACAGAGAGTAAGCAGGACGCAATGACGGTGAAGAAAATACACAACTTTTAAATTAACCACAACTTCTTTATTATCAAATCCACAAAAAACAAGTGCACACGCATCCAGCTTCAGGGAGCCAATACAATTTTTATCAACATATAAATTCACATCCTTTTAAAACTACTTTCAATGGAAAATTTAACACGTGTACCGTAAACGAAGGCGCCAGATCCGAAGTGGTTGTCCTGCACTCACTTTCCGTCTCGCTCCATCTTGGTAACCGTTGAGACCTCACTAGTACCTCCCAACAAATGCTAGGGATAGTCTTTTTCCCCCTGATCCCCCTGAGCCGCAAAGGGGCCACGCACACTAAAACTTGAGAAAATCTAGCTCTCATCTCACCTCACAAGGTCGAGCTACCACTCTCTATTCAAGTTGGACATCCCAACTCCCACAAGAAAAATCAGTCAAGAAAAATATCGACAACATAACCTTACACCTACCCGACATCCCCCTTTTACCTCCTCTATTTTATAGATTTCCTCTTAGTGACCTTTCCATTTTCACATTGATTTAGTTTTATTAAAAATTATTAGGAAATATTCTCCCTCATACACTTGTCACCCAATCTCTTAGATGCACCAGAAATTCATTTAATTAATTAAATTAAATTGTCAATTTCTCTCACCCACTTAAAAGTGTTCCTAAAAATGCTCCTCAATATCCCTTTATTCCCTCGCATTCCCTTAATGACTGACTCATTTCTTAAAGCTTAGTTGAGCTCATTTTAGGAAAGTCCTCTATACTAGATTCCTTCTATGTTCCACATTCCTTTTGCAATTAATTTCCCATTTTCGTCTAAGTTCGAATTTAACAAGTTTTACACATAAATAACAATTAATCCTTTAAATAATTTAATCCTCCATTTAATTCTAAATTTGATTTTCCCCCTTTTTTATTCTAATTTGATTTTTCCCTTTTTAATTAATTGCTTAATTAAATTTTTTTCCTCAAATCCTACTTAGACCTAGGCTTTAATTTCAATTAGGCTTAGCAAATTTTTAATGGAAAAGTTATAATTAATATACTTTACTGATGCATAATTATTTTAAGGCTAACTAGGTCAAGGTAAGATATTGTTTTCTAGGTACCTAGGTTCATTGATTCAACAATGTTAAAACCGTGACGTGCCTTTCAAGATGCACTATGTGCTCCGAGGGTGCCACTCGTCTTCATTATGTTTCATTTATGCGATGTGCCCTTCAATACGCACTACGTGCTCCAAGGGTGTCACTCGCCTTTTGACTGTTTTTGGTAGACGGCAAGCCCTTAGAGCCAATACTCCATCAGGTGACCTTGTGGGAGACTAAGGGCCTCTAAGGAATAAGGACCCTTCCTTACTACGCGCCCGTTAGAATCATCGTGAGCGACTATCACAGTCTGCCCTCATAAAATCATGGATCTCTCGAACTGTTGGATTACTAAGAGGGGACATGAATCAGTAATAGAGAAATCTAATCATTTTCAACCATATAATCCAAATGTTATATCAATGTAGCATTATCATCCAATAACTGCAGAGTAAATAAGCAATGAACAAATGAACAATCATACACATACATAGTACACCAGTGTTTTACGTGGAAACCCAAAGTGGAAGAAAACCTCAGAATAATTTTTCTTAAATGTCTTAAAGAATTACATTCATGTGAAGCACCAACTTCCTTTGTTTTCCAACTGCAATTGGAAGGAGGCTCCAACCCCCTTGTTTCTTAAGCTACAACCTGAGGTAAGATCCAACTCCCCTATTCTATGGCTACAACCAGAAGGAGGCTACAACCCCCTATGTTCTTCAGCTACAACTGGAAGGTGGTTAAAACCACTTGTCCTTGCCCCGTACAACCACCCTGAAGTATAAGTAGAATGATGGAACCACTATCACACTATCACTATGAGATATACTATTGTAAACCTGTACCAATCAACCTATAATCATAGATGATTTTAGGGGCTAAATTTCGCTCATGGAATAATTTTCCGTGGTTTTCCCAAAAACGAGATTTGCTATTTTAAAAATGTTTCGCCCAAATTCTATAGGATAAAATTATTTTACCTTAAAAATAGCCAAAATTTTATAAAAACTATATAAAATCCTTAGAAATTCGAATATTTTTACAAAAATGTCGCCAAACATTTATAGTTGGCATATGAAGGATCAGTAAGATTCACCAAGGTTTCTATATTTTAAAATAAATTTTCATCCTTAAAATCATCCCTACGACTGTAATCAACCTGTACCATAAACAAGTGTATCAACCATGCACCAGCGTGTAAAAAACCTGTACCATGAACAAGTGCATCAACCATGCACCAAACCTGTGCAAAACCTGTACCATGAACAAGTGCATCAACCATGCACCAAACCTGTACAAATAACCTGTCCAAAAAACCTATTACGACAACTTGTCTCATCAATCTTATCAACCAAGTCAAATCTAATATCTAATCACCAAGATCAATCACCAAGACAACTCTCAAAGATATGCATCAACCAACCATAACACAACAACTAATCATCACCAAGATCAATATGTTCTTCTAATAATATACCAATACAAGTTTGCTACATCATCCACAAACCATGTGTCAACAATACTACCAACAAGTGCCTCCAACCATGTACCAATCATGTATCAACTACTCATCAACTATGATTCATCAATATGTACCAACATCATCAACTATACACCTCATGTATATGTCAACTCATCAACTACTTGTCTCAACCATGTACCCAACATGTACCTTAACCAAAATCCCTCATCAATTTCATCATACAAATATGATTTGTAACTCTATAATAGAGTTGGTTTATATGATCACATACATGCAAACCTTCCTTAACTTTAACAACAAGAGACTAGAATTTTCATCAAACTTTACTTTAGTCTCACATGATTAGTTTTGGATTAGTCAACAACCCTGACTTGAAATAATCATAACTATGTACATGTAATGAATAAAGCTCTGAAAATGATACACAATGTTCTTCAGTGTGTTTTATGCAATTCCTCCAAGTGTCACTACGTGGAACCTCTCAGAAAAGGAGTTATAGTAAAAATGGCATACCTTGCTGAATTCTGGCTTATTCTAGAGAGCGACCTTGTAGAGCATTCCCCACATGGAATATATGTTGAATCGATATGAAAATATTACACAACATACTAAATACTGTACTCTAACCAACACATTTGGTCCTACTTAATTTGGATCTGTTATGAAGAAATTATGACTTTTTTACCTGAAACGCCTTTTTTAGACTAGTTTCAGGACTTGCCACAAACCCTATTTTCCACAGAGTGTAACTCCAAAAATACAATGAACCACAAGCTGAATTATTTACCACATATACTTGGATATTTTTCCTCAATGGCCTATCAATTTCATGGTTTGAATCATTCTATTAAAAAAAATTATTGTGAAAATGGTGAAATAACCTGTAAATAATATACCTTAGAAAGCATCATCAAAAGAATTTATCCACCATTGAATTCCGGCCTTATTTTCTTCACCTTCCCTCTAAAATTCAGCTTAGATGTCCTTTGGTTACTTCAGTCACCTATAGATATTCAATATTCTCAAGTGTGATATCAAATGAGAGAGCCTTGCCTCTTATTTATACTCTCCAAATATCTTCCTTAGAAACATCTTCTAGGTCACTTAACCCATTTCTAGGTCGCTTAACCATTTTAAGTCACTTAACCTATTTTCCTCATTTTTAGGGTTAACCACTTTCCATAATTAGAAAGTTTTCCATTACTTTATCATTTAAATATTCCTTCTTGACTTTGTCACCTCACTTTATCATTTAAATAGTCTTCTTTGATTTTTTCACTTCACTTTATTATTTAAATAATCCTTCTTGACTTTGTCACTTTACTTTATCATTTAAATAATAATTTCTTCATTGCAATGTCTTTGACTTCTTTGACCTTTTGGGGCTTCAGGCCAACATATGAGGGTCCTCCAACTTCGTAAGGTCATAAATCTCAAACCGTGAGGAGTTATGTGACGTTCCACATACCACCAGAAATGGAATGACATGTAATATCCATATAGAATAGCCTTTCCTTCAAATATATCAAAACTCATACCATTATCCATCAAACAAACTTGGGTCCATTACCCAAACCTTGGTTCTTCAACTTCTCATGGGCATAACTCTCTAATTGTGAGGATTTATGTGATGTTCCACCTACCACCAGAAATGGAATGGCATGTACTATCCATATATAATATTCTTACCTTCAAATATATTAAAACTCATACCATTATACATGCAACAACCTTGGATCCATTACCCAAACCTCTGTGCTACTATAACTCATTACCGGACTTTCTCCAAGGGTTGACATCAATCACTAAGGGTTGACATCAATATACAATATCACTCTCCAGACATCAAAGACAACCAAAAATCCATACCAGCTATCCATCAACCTAATCCAACTGTCTGACACGAACTAGGTAATCGTTAACCTACAATTCGAGCCACGGCGGGAGTGCTAGTAGGTTGTGGTAGGGTTGTTGCCACACCTCTCCCTCAATACATTTGGTTGTCGTGCATGACCCCTTTACTCCAAATGTGATTCTGATTAGCAATCTATCGTCAGCCTGCATCCATCTACGAAACATGTCAGTGATCCATAATCAACATCGTAATTTACCAGTCATATGTCACATGTGCAATAACCAAAAACACTCAAACCGTAAACAATCCACTCCCTGACTTGATCCGGAGTCCAAGGAGGTCCATCGATTCCATCAGCATCCTAAATCAGTCTAGAGTCCTTCACACTCAGGAGAAACCAGTCAATAGCACCTGTCTATACATAATAACATAACACGACATCATAATCCACAACCTCATCATCAAAATCCATAAGTGAACCAATCAATCATATAATGAATCATATCACTTGCACACAAGTGTCCTCAAAGAATAAGTCACATCAAAAGTGCACGCAAGAGCGGGATGTTACACACCAATAAAAAGTTATATAAAAAATACCAAAATGTGTTGTTTAATACTAATTTTATGATTAATAAACAACCCCAACTTCCACAATATATATCTCACAAATTATATTGATTCAAAACTTGAAAATTTTGTCACATGTAAATTGATATGTCTCCTCAAGATTCAAAAAATTTCAAAGCCATAAATTTCATAAAAACAAAGTTACAATAAAAATTCTAAGGTGACTCTTTTAAAATTGATTTCAGGATTAGTCACTAGCCTTGTCTTAAATTGACTATATCTCCAAAATTATAGTGAACCAAAATTTGAAATTTGGAACACCTATACTAGAATATTGTTCCTTAGTCTCCACAAAATTTCACTATCTGAAACCTCACAAAGAAAAAAGTTATAGTGAAAATTTCAAGATGACTCGTTTAAAACTAAATCCAGGATGAATCAAAAACCATATCTTCCATAGGATGTATTTCCAAAATTATAATGACATGACCTAAATTTTTTACCATGCATAGCTTGATATGTATTCTAAATAACCTCCAAATTTTGTTATTTAAGGTGGCACATAAAAAATGTTATAGAAAAAATTCCAAGATGACTTTCTTGAAGAATAAAAACCCTAACATCGATGTTGTTGATACCAAATGTTATGATCCAATGTCTTAAAAATGATACAAAGTCTATGAATAAAATCCACTTTGAGGGGGAACCTCCTTTTACAATATATCTAATTCATAATACAATATGAGATGAGATAAGATGATCCTAAGAGTAGGTCTCCCTGATATATATATGGAAGACAAATGGTACAATTATAATGAACAAGTGCAATGAAGGGTTCTAGCCTACATACAAATATAACACTAGAAATGTAATAATTCAATATTTAGGGCTTAATAAGGGGTTTTATATATAACTTGAGGTTTTTTCTAGGGCTTAACAACTATCCACCATTTATTCATAAATTATGAACTTTCCATTAATATTGATAAAAAAAATTATTTGATCATTAAATATAAGAACGGATTTATTCCATAATTTTCTATCATGATAATTTATTTTGAAAAGACACAATCTTATAAATACCTAGGCATCCATTTTAATTAGCATTTAAATTTGAACAAACATGTTAAGAAGAGAAACATTGGTGGTCGGAAAGCTTATCATGATCTTGAAAACACTTTGAATATCTCATACATTCTTTAAGAATGTTCCTTATTGTTGTCTTGAAAAAACTTATATATTCTACAAGTTTACAAGTTTGAAATTTAGGGTTGCAATGATTCTACTAAAATTAAATTAAATTTCGTTAATTTGAATGAAAAAAAATGTTTTGTGTAATAGGTTGGACACACATCATTTCCTTTTAAGAGTTTTTAGTCTACTCCCATTTCCTTCAATGGTTTCTTTGTGTATAATTTACTCTATCTAACATTTTATTGTTTCATGTATTGTAATGTATTATTTAATCGCTTTATATTACTAATTAGAAGTGGTATGCTTCCCTTTTCATATTTTTTTTTTTTAATTAAAATTTGAAATTTAATGTTTTCTATTAACAATGTAAAATTCAAAGAAAGTACGATTCAATTTTTGTTTAAATTTAAAATGTAATGAAGATTGATGTCGTTTTTACGTTTTATGATAAATTTAGTTATAAAAAAGGAAAATAAAGAAAATAAAAAAATGAAAATCATTAATTTATTTAAATTTAGATATTTACTTAAGTATAAGTTTAAATTAAGTATAAAATTTTCTAATTTAATTTGGTTATCTTAATTGAATATTTTCTAAGAAAATTTTAAATTGAAATTGTAAATATTATTATAAAATATTTAATTTTGCAATATAAAATTCATTTAAAAATATAAAATTCATTTAAAAATAAAATAAGATTATTTTCAATTTTTTACTTTCTTACATTATAAATGTTTGTCAAACACAATGAATATTTTTTGTTGTGTGTTGGCAAACAAAAGGTAAAGTGACAGATGCAAAAATAATTAAGGCAATGTCTTCTCACTTTCATAGTGCTGAAAAGAAGAATAATAATCAAAAAATAGAAAAGTTACACTAGATACCAAACTAGATGCTTATGACAAAGAAGGATTTCCATTGCAATTGTCACTCTGCCCCTCACATCATCTGCTTTATATTTCTTCCAAAAAGAGTTGCAAGAATATTGATGACTCAATCATTGGGAGGCTCATTCATGTCATCATCTCCTTAGAATTGAAAAATATCAATTCATGAACCAATTTTAAATAACATAATGGTACCTTCACTCAACAATTTCCCGGAAAGAATTATTCAGTCGTACAACAGATCCTCAAAATCATGTTGGGGGGAGGGGGGACTTCTTGATATTGAATGATATAACTCCTCATTATGATTGTCCCCTCTGAATGTTATGAATTTTACCCACAACAACATCCCTTGATCCCTCTTGGCTTGTTCAACTTCTAGAGTGTTATCTAGAAATAATGCAATAATTAGTGCAACTGTTGGTGGTGAGGAGAATATGGTGTTTACGAGGTCATTAAACTACAACAAAAAAATGAAAAATTAAAGTAGGCACAAGACCTCTATTAGATCCTACCTTGAAAATCAAAACAATGCATGTTTCATAATTATTTTTGAACTTACCCATCCTACATTTGTATGGACAAGCCCCACTTTAAAAGTAACATAAAACTCATTTAAGTTTGCAGAATAGATATTCCCAGAAACAAGAAAACTCTAACGATGAACATGTTTCACATTGAGTTCCTCTTAGTGAATTGGATGATGGATATATCAACAACAGTTGGAAAAAGTAGAAGCAAATAGGAACACTAAGAAACCCACATACCTAAACTTCCAAATATATTTTATTTTATTTAGATTGATGGAAACCACTTACCAACTAGCACAAAGAGCAAACCATATAATGAAGCAAATATGGGAAATGGTATTGATGCAAAAAGAGCTCCCAATTTCCCTAAATGTTAGTAAATACGAAAATACATTAATATGAAGGATTGTGAACAAGATTATGAACATTTCTCTCAAATCAAGTAAATACATTTCTCTCAAATCAAGTGAATATATATATCGCAAGGAAAAAGGAGTGACCAACCTAATATTGAAAATAAGATCATAAAACCAACTGATATTTGCACAACACGCTGGCTACCTACTCTACTAAAACCAACAAGTCGAAAGTTTCATCTAAAATAACAATAGAGATTCAGTTAAAGTTTGAAGTATAAAACATGATTTCAAGAAATGAAGTACATTAATAGTAATATTTTAATGATTATTTCTTTTTTTCTTTTTTCTTTTTTCTTTTTTTTTTAAATAAAAAAGACGGAGCCTGTTATATTAACCAAAGCATAATACAGCATAGTCGGGGATGCCAGCTGTCCCGCCATGGCAGGAAACCGAGACAGCTGGACATCCGTGTCCACATATCATCATATTTGCAGAGC